>JAASFT010000360.1:0-22107 GCA_023333885.1 Globisporangium parvum
CGGAACCTTCATCGCGCAACCGGTTTCTTCGCCGCGCGCGAGAGCTGCTTGCTGGGTTCGGGTCACTTTGCAGTCGGGGGCGATCATGCGAGTTGCAGACACCGGGGCTCCGCCCCGTCCCCGGGACTCACATCGCCACATACGTTTTGGAGCGTGAAAGATTCGCCAAAGTCGGCTTTGGCAAAGGAATAAGGCCTCACTCAACGTATGGCGTTCCGTCGCGGAAATATCGGTCGTAACAGTTCCTGTTCCTTCATGGTACAAGCCTGTCGCGTGCGCCTGGGGTTCTTGAGTCTCTAAAGAGTCACTAGACATCTGCGTCTATCTGTGGATGTGCCCTATCCTGCGAGCCGTGATAGTCTCCCTCGCGCAGCGCTCAGTGCCTGTTTGTGCGCGTGTGGTCGTGAGTGCGACGATGATCGACTGCCCCCACTCACAGGTCGACGACCTACGCCTCGACGGAGGTGCGGTGGAAGGTGCGAGCGGACGTGTGATCGTTGTCCTCGCGCATCACAAGTACTGTGTGGTGGACCGCAATGTCCTCCTCGAGAGTTCGTACAACTACTCGGCATCGCCACACGGCTCAAAAAAGAGCATATCACTGAGTGCCCGATCGTGTCGCGTGCAGAGTCCTATTTGACTGACATCCTGGTAGCACAAAACCAGGTGTTTGACAAACATTGATGCAGGCTCCAAGTGTTGTTCTAACCGGTGACCGGTTTGATCCTTCTGTGTGGCACACATATCGTCAACTGGCTACTTCAGGTGAGTGTATCATTTCGCGTCATTCAGTCTGAACGACTATGGTGCTGCAACAACGAACGTGCGCGTTGGTGCTGCTCTTGCTCGGCTGCGCAGTCGCAGTCGCTCATGGCATCGGCAACCCCGGGACGTTTGCGTTCGCAGACGATCACGACAGCGACAACAGCGTTGCATTAGTGCATCCGCACACAGACGACGTCGCTGGCGCTCGCACAAGTGGCGACGACGACGACGACGTCAATGCAGAAGACCGATCGTTTGCGTCCACTGGCGATCGCGACGTCTTTCGCGCATTCGGTTCGTCGTGGTGGAGCTTCTGGAACTCCAGATACACACTCGCGCCAGTCGTGACAGTCGCTCCCATTGCCCCACAGCCAGTGCACACGAAAGCAAAAGACGTCACGTCCAGAGCTCCCGCGACGCCTGCACCGACCGAGGTGATCGTCACGCCTGACGCGTATCCGACAACAGCACCATCGCCCGCGACGCAGAGCCCTGTGCAGACACCAGCAGTAGCGCACACGCCGCGACCGACGACTGCAGCACCAACCAGCGCTCCTCCTGGGAGTGAGACGCCACGTCCAACATCGCCGCCCAAGACACGTGCGCCAGCGACTCGAGCTCCAGCTCCAACTCCAACGACCGCTGGTCCATCTCCGCTGCCGTCTTCCGTACCAGTGGCACCGCCAACGCCGTCGCGTCCATCGCCAACGCCAACAAACGCCTCATCGTCGCCATCGCCATCGAGCGGCACCAAGTGCACGAGTGAGGAGATGGCCGAAGTCGAGGCGTTCCTGCGCGCTGACGCATAGCATCTGCACGCTCTCTCTCTCTCGCTGTAGCCCCACAGGCAATTGGACGACCTAGTGTCTATCTATATGTGCGTCCTAGTCTTCTTGATGGCCACGTGCCTCCTACGTCTACGTGAGCGACTTGCGCGTCTCAATCACGTGCGCAAACGAGTCGAGGTCGAGCGGATTCACGACGTCGTCGAGCTCCCAGTGCTCGTCGTCATCGCGGTCGTCGCGCAGCGCACTGTCCGTGCCGTACGACCCGGCCAAGCGGTCGTGGCCGCCATACGCATCCGCCACCATCGCCAGCGAGCTCTCAGGCTCGAGAAAGCTCTGGAACGTCCCCGACAAGCGCGTGTCGCGGTACTCCATGGCCGTGCCGCGTACGGACGAGAGCCACGTGCCGTTCCAGTTCTCGCTGAGCATCGTGCCGCTGCGGCCGCCGTTGCCAGCTGCGGCGGCGGAGAGCCACGTGGCGTTGAGGTCGTCGTAGACCGAGCTCGCGCCGCGCTCGGACCACCAGACGCTCCCACTCGTGCTCTCGTCGCTCCCGACAGTCACAGTGCTCTCGGACCGCTGGACTCCACCGCCGCCGCCGCCAGTGTACGACGACGACGGGACAACGAGCAGCGAGCTGTTTGTGCTCGGTGTGCGTCGCAGACCGTCGCGCCGGTGCCGCGCGTCACTCGCAGACACGGCCGACGCGCCAGGGAACAGCCCGGTCTCGTGCCAGATCGCCTGCTTCTCGCGCTCGATCTCCATGCGCGCCTCCGCCACGGCCTCGGCCACGTGCTTGTCGATGAACCGCTTCGCTGCGAGCGCTTTGTACTGCTCGACCAAGCGCTCGCTCTCGCGTCCAAACGCCAGCGCACTGCTAGTGCTCTCGCTTTCAGGACCGCTGCTGGCGTCGAGAGACGACGGCGGCAATAGACTCCCGCTCCCAGACCGCCGGTGCTGCTTCTGGAGCTGCGCGCGCGCGTCCGACAGCAGCTTCTTCTGCCCAATGCGCTTCTTGAGCCAGTCCTGCGCCTCCTGCCGCGCTTCGTGCGCCACGAGCGTCAGCGTCGCGCGCTCCTCTTCGCGCAAGTACTCGACCACAGCGGCATCGAGCGCCGGCGCTTGCGGGAGGCTCCGGAGGTGCGCCGTGGTGTTCTGGCGGCGCGCTGCTGCTCGCGGTGGACTCGCAGCACCAAACGGCCGAGCAACTGAGCTCGCAACACTGTTGAACGGCGGGATCGTCCGTGTGCGAGGACTGCCTGGAGGCGCGCTGTGGACGTCTCGACTGCGTCGTTGGGATTGGGTGGCCGCCTCATGATGGTGCGCTGGCGTATCTGGACTGCGGCGACCACTGCCCTGCAGATCGTTCGACACAGGCGACTGCGTAGAGTCCGATCGCTCTTGAGGCTGGTCGGTTCGGTGCTCAGTCCTAGCCGAAGCGCCAGCGCTGGTAGCGCGCGCGGGCAAGAGGTCGCCATCTTCATCTTCGACGTCGCGCTCGTCCTCTTCGGCCACAGCACTCGTCTCGCGCGTCGTCCGAGACGCCGTGCGCTGCGCTGAGAGCCACTGCACCGCGTCCTCAGTCCTCTGTCCAAAGCAGTCAGTGACAGCGAACGCAACGAGACGGTCGCACGCGAGCAGCGTCTGGATCAGCTCGCGGTTCGCCACGCGCAAGTGCATGGCCAGGTGCAGGAGTCCGAGACGTGACTGCGGCGTCACGACGCGCACTGGCGCGCCACAGGCGACGAGTGCGCGGACCGCTGCGGCGTTCTCGTGCTCGATCGCAAGCATGAGCGGCGTCTTCGCAGTCGAGAGCGTCTTTAGGCGGTCTGCGTCGCCACTAGAGTCGCTCACAGTCTTAGGACTGCTATTGCCAGTGCCACTGCTGCTCCCTTCGGTCCAGACGTTCAGGTCCTGCTCATGGCACTTGAACAAGCGCACGAGGCGCTCGTCGCAGGCGTGCTGCACTGCGACGTGCAACGGCGCAACACCGTCAGCGTCCCAGCCACTTGCGTACACGTCGTGGAGCAAGAGCGCGTCGATGACTGCGAGCATGCGCGGGCTCTGGGGCCAGCGGCACGCGAGATGCAGCGCCGTGGCGCCACTTGGAACTGTTGCGGCGTCCAAGACGCGCGCGCAGAGCGCTGCGACCTCTGTCGTGTCCTCACTGTCTGCCATAGAGCTGCCAGTGGTATCCTGAACGCGCTCGAGCGCAGCGAGCAACAGCAGCGCGTTGCTGCTCGCATTTGCAGCCAGCGCGGCGTGGAGCGGCGTCTCAGCACTCGCGCCAGCAGTCGTCTCTAACGCTTGTGCCATCGGCAGCTGTGACCCGCGCACTTCGATGAACGCGAGCAGCAGTGCGAGCGTCGCAGTCGTCGCGTCGCCGCCAGCTGCGGCCGCGTGGAGTGGCGAGTACGCGTCCCCGCTGTAGTTCGTCACCACGAGCGGCGGTGACGTCGCCAAGTGGAGCGGCGTCTGCGTTGGCAAAGCCCGCGAGACCGCAGTGATGCTCGCATAGTCGTCGCCCAAGTGCTGCAAGATGCGTCGCACGAGAGCTTCGACGGCCTTCTGGACGAACGCGACGCGGTCCCTTGACTCGGTCGTTCGAGCGCCAACATCGACGCAGTCGCTGCTCGACGCTTTGCTCAGGCTCGGCGGCGACGCCGCTGCTGCTGCTGTCATCGGTCGGAGGTACCGCAAGTCGCCGTCGCTCCGAGACTTGACGCGCCGCCGCGTGCGCTTGCTCGGCGACCGCATCGCGCGGTAGAACTGCCGCTGGCTGCTCGTCTCCGCAGCGTCGTCGCCGTTCTGCAATGCGTCGTCACTGCTGCTCTGGCGGTCGTCCACGCCGCTCGTGACACTGAGCGCGAGCCACGCAAGGTTCTTCACGAGGACGTGGAGCAGTGTCTCGCACGTCGCGGCGTGGCGCAAGCGCACTTGACTGTGCTGCGCGTCGAGCAGCAGCGCAACGAGCTCGATCTGCCCGGCTTGCACGGCTACGAGGCTCACAGGCGCGCCAGTCTCGCCATCGACCCAGTGCTTGGGCTCACGAGTGCTTGTCATCGTTGCCCCCGATGCTTCAGTGGCCATGCGCTCTGCGATCGCGCGACTGAGCGCGTACATCCCATAGCGAATGGCGAGAGCGAGCGCCGACGCGCCGTTCGCATCGACTGCCGCGAGGCTCGCGCCATGCGCTACAAGCGCCATCGCAGCACGCGCCTGACCGGTTTTGATCGCAACATGCAGCGGCGCGTCGCTATCGCCAATCGCACTTCTGGTCGTCGTGCCTGGAGCCTCACTGCTCCAGCGGCAGTCGCTCACGTTCGGCGACGCGCCAGCTGCGAGCAAGAGCTCGACGACGTCCTGCTGCCGGTGCTTGAGCGCGAGCGTGAGCGCCGTGTCGTTCGCACGCCGGTCGCGGCCGTCGAAGCCGAGCGTCGTTACGAGCTGACTGCGCTCGGAACTCATCGAGCTGAACGCCGAGGTGCGGTGCGGTCGGTAGAGCTGGATGAGGCGCGCAAGAAGCGGTGCCGGCGCGCCGACTTTGATCGCGACGTGGAGCGCGCTGTTGCCAAAGCGATCGCACGACGTCGGGTCGATCGCCTTGGCGTCCACGAGCTTGTCGACGAGGCGCCACAGCTGCGCCTTGAGCGCCAAGTGGCACGCGCTCGCACCCGAGCCGTCGCAGCAGTGGACTAGCTGCGAGTCGACCGACGACGTCGACGCTGTGAGCGCCGGCGGTGCTGACGGCTCGCTCGACAGTGTTGTGGTTGTTGTTGCTGCTGCTGTCGTTGTTGGCAGAGACGGCGCGAGGACACTCGCACTGTTCGTGCCAACGTCGACAAGGAGCATCGCGACGTCCTCGGTCGCGCGCGCGCTGCTCTTGATCGCAATGTGCAGCGCGTTGTCACCGGCGGCGTTCACGTGGTCGACGTACTGAAGACACTTGCTCTTCGAGATCTTGTAGAACGTCGCAAGGAGCGCCCGCGCCGTCGCGACGTCCCCGCAGGCGCTCAAGTACATGAGCAGCGTCCACTGGTGCTCGTCGTCGCCGATGACGCTGCCGAACGGGAACACGACACCGTCGATGCTCTCGCGCACGAGGAGCTGGCGCCGCGCAGCCGCGAGTGCAGCATCCTCTGTCGCTGGACGGCTCGACAGCGTTGGGAACAGCACGTGCGACGCGAACGCGTAGCGCAGGACGCTCCGAGGATCTGCGCCAGAGCGCACGAGGAGCTGGACGGTCGCGTCGAGTGCTGCTGGCGGCGCCTGAGGCGTCTGCGCAACGAACGCGAGCTGGAGCGGCGCGAGCGCACAAGGTGGCGCCGAGGGACTCGGGACGACGCAGTAGACGTCCAAGTTCGCACCCAAGTGGAGGAACTTGTGCAGCGACGCGGCGTCCTGACCCGTTGCGACGCCGTACACGAGCGCAAACGTCGCGAGCTGGAGCGCGACGGTCTTGAGCTGCGCGCTGCGGTCGCACCCGAGCAAGAGCGACTTGGTCGTGTGGCCGCCGTGCGCTGTCGGCTGCTTGAAGTGGAGACTCAGCGCCTGCTTGCGCAGCGGGTCGCTCTCGTTCAGTTGCACGAGCTGGATCGAGAGCAGCGTCTGCAGTGGGTACCGCTTCGACTTGGCAGCGGCAGCAGCTTGGGCGGCAGCGCTTGTCCCAGACGTCGTGCTCCGACTGCTCGTGCTCGAGCCAGCGATCGGCGGCGCTGCGTGCGCTGAGATGTTCTTCTTGCAGATCTCGAGCTCGTTCCAGCGCAGGAAGAGGAAGCGCGTTTGCCACCGGCCGAGCCAGTTGCGCGACTTCTTGAGCACTTCTGCGTGGTAGTCCTGGAGCAGCGGCGTGCTGACGTTGCCGCCGCTGATCGAGTCGAGTGCGCGACTAATGTTGCTCGTGTGCGACGCAAGCGTCACCACCGAATGTCGTCCGAGCGGCGCGCTTGCTGCGCCAGTCGCAGCGCGTGGGAACGCAGGGAGACTTGAGCGCTGAAGTGCCGCAGTCGGCTGGAGCTTCGGGAGCTCGAGCTCGTCGTCGTGGCGCGTGACGCTGAGAAGCTGCTCGGCCGCGAGCGGACACGCGTCGTTCACGAGCAGTCGCGCGCTCGCGTCCTGCTTGAGCGCGCGCTTGAGCGACTCGAACGTCAGCTCGACTGTGTTCACGTCGGCGTCACTGGTACTGCTGCTGCTGCTGCTAGGTGGCGCTGCGTGCTGCTGAGACGGCAGCAGCAGGGTCCAGAGCGACGCAAATGTCTGCGACGAGCGGTACTCGGGAAAGTAGATCTGGACAAACTGCTGCAGCGCTGTCCTTTGCCAGTTGTGCGTTGCGTCCGCGGCGAGGTCGCTCGCTGGCGGCGCTTGCTGCCGCTGATGCGACGGCGTCGCGCCACTGCGCGCAATGGCTTGTTTCGTTGGGAACGCGTCGTATTTGGCGCGCAGCGCGTCGAGGAACGCGTCGTGGAAGCAGCTCTCGCGAGGTGGCGCGTGCGCGAGCAGCTTGCCTGCAACACGGGATGCGCATACGTGAGGTGGGCATTGCGTCGTTCCGCAAGAAGCGGCGCGTACACATGCGCAAGGACATGTACGTGAGACGTACGTGCATCCTCGAGCTGCTGTTTGCTGGCAGCGAGCGCAGCGGCCGCCATCGCGCCGCTGTCTTGCGTCCTTGCCATGCTTGAGTGTGGAGCTCAGTATGACTGACCCATTTTGAAGTCAACAAGTGACTTGAGGTACACTGTGCCACTTGTGCCACTCGCAGCGGTCCAAGGACTTGTGAACCGGTTCGAACCGCGACAGCTCGAATACAGCGCTGCGCCATCGCATCCGCGAGTGGAGGGAAAGCGCAGGCTCGGATGGAGCACAATAGCGCAATTATAGTCGTTTGTGCGCGGATTTGGCACAGTGTCGCTTGACTCGGTCGTCCAGATGCTGTGTCTCGGTTTGTATGGACCAAAGTATGCTCACTGGGTTCATTTTGTGCTGCAGGTCTCAATGCCAAAAGTGACCAACCAATCAGCAAGTACACGGACTTGATTAGAGTATGCTTCTTCCATTCTCACGTCGCTGAAAGCGCAAGTATGAATTTCGAGACTCGACCCTGCAGTCGCACATCGCAATATCCGCAAACGCAGGTAAATGGCGACTTGGAATTCGTATGCGCTTTCTCCCCGCCAGTGAAAGCGATTGGTTGGCTCTGGCCATTTCGAGCCGCAGGAGCGCTCGACACCTCCGCGCTGTTGCCATTTCGCCTTTAAGAAAACTAAAGCAAACCAACCATGGCTGTCGGTGAGTGCGCGCCGAATGCGTGGATCTGCGTGGACGTGGCTCGCCGGATCTGTTGCGCGTCTGCCAACCTGCCTGCCGCTGGTCCGCCATCCCAATCGACCGATCGATCGACTATTGCGCGACAGCTTGCGCGACTGCAGCTGCAAACTCGACACGACTACAGCGGCGAGATCAGCGAATGCAGTCACAGCAGCGATCCAAAGCGATCGGCTTCACAACATGCGCGACAACAGCAGCACTGTTGCTCACTGCAGTTGCTAGCATCCCGAGCAGCACCATGCGAGATACAGATATCGGCCACACGAGCAGCGCAGCAGAGTCTGGCAACAGACTCAGTATCGATCTTCGCTTGACAGCGAAACTGAGCAGGCTGCAGCACCCCAACAGCAGCGTCCAGCGTCCGATGAAGGCGTGGCACGACGCGGCGTGCAGCAGATACCGAGCCACACACTTACACTGCGGACGAGCCTTTGTACTGTGAACTGACCGGTGCCGTCGTGTTCTTTCAGGCAAGAACAAACGTTTGACTAAGGGCAAGAAGGGCGGCAAGAAGAAAGTGTACGTCGCCAGCTCTCGGCAGTAGCAGTCGACGTAGAGCGAGCGTCCGAGCGTAGAGCATGCTCGACACCTTGTGCTGACGCCGCTTGTGTCTTTTGTCGATCGACAGCGTCGACCCATTCACGCGCAAGGACTGGTACGACATCAAGGCGCCGGCCATCTTCTCGGAGCGCAATGTCGGCAAGACGCTTGTGAACCGCACGGCCGGTACGAAGATCGCGTCGGAGGGTCTCCGCGGCCGCGTGTTCGAGGTCTCGCTCGGTGACCTGAACAAGGACGAGGACCAGGCGTTCCGCAAGATCAAGCTGTGCGCGGAGGAGATCCAGGGCACGCAGGTCGTGACGGGCTTCCACGGCATGGACCTCACGCGCGACAAGCAGTGCTCGCTCATCCGCAAGTGGCAGTCGCTCATCGAGGCGTTCGTGGACGTGAAGACCACGGACGGCTACCTCGTGCGCCTCTTCTGCATTGCGTTCACGAAGAAGCGCCCGAACCAGATCAAGAAGACGACGTACGCCAAGTCGGCGCAGATCCGCGCGATCCGCAAGAAGATGGTGCAGATCATGTCGGACGAGGCGTCGAAGGTGGACATCAAGGACCTCTTCCAGAAGTTCGTGCCGGAGATCATTGGCAAGGAGATCGAGAAGTCGACGCAGGGCATCTACCCGCTCCAGAACGTCTTCATCCGCAAGTGCAAGGTGCTCAAGAAGCCGAAGTTCGACCTCGTGCGTCTCATGGAGCTCCACGAGGGCGGCGCGGAGGAGAAGGGCGCCAAGGTCGCGCGCGAGGAGGACCAGCTCGTCGAGACGCTCGCGGGCACGGGCGGCCGTCTGTAAGCTGCTTGCGGTTTTTGAGGCACAGGACGAGAGCGACTGCGGCGCTCGCGCGAGACGATGACGCTCGCACGCCTCGTGCTCGCCACGCGCTGCAGCAGCCGCTCGCTGGACTCGTCGGCAGCAGTAGCATGCAATGCGCGCGCGCGCGCCGCACGAGACGCTGGTCGTTGTCTCGCGTCGCGAGGCGAGCCCGCTGACTCTTAACACTGGTGCGAATAAAGGCGAAATTTAATCACACCTGCGCAGCTCACTCGCTCTCGCTCTTGCTCGACAGACCTGTCGTCAGGACACCATGACACGAGCTCATGAACGTGGCAGCAGCTCCAGGAGCACTTGGTACGAACACGAAGCACTCCGACACGCCTGTGCGTCATTGTGAATGCGGTAGTGATAAAACTGAGGAAGCAGCATCTTTACCTCGATTTATTCACTATCTTGAATCTCTCATCTGTTGCTGCCACGACTGGAAGTCGATTTCACCACCTGAACCTGATCGCCCGACGCACGTCTGCGCGAGCGATGGCGACGCTCGAGGACCAGAAGAAGGCGCTCGAGCGCAAGTACGTCGAGACGCGTCCGCCGCTCGCGTACGCCAAGATCAGCGGCCGCGTGCACGACGACAAGCCGTTTGAGATGCTCATTACGCACTTGCCGGTCGAGCTCGGCCGCGGCGCGCTCTCGAGTGAGTTAGTTCGCTGCTTGCGGTGTCGCGCACCGCAGCGCGTCATTGCGTGCTCTCGCTCTCTTGCGCGCTAACACACAACGTGTGTGTGTGCGTACGAATGCAGCGGCGCCTGGACACAAGATCCTCTTGGGCGAGCAGAAAGCGCTCTCGCGGTCGCACGCGCGCATCCAGTGGAATCAGGACAAGAGCGGCTTTGAGCTCGAGGTGCTCGGGAAGAACGGCTTGTACGCCGCAGGCAAGTACATTGCGAAGGACAAGACCGTCGACCTGGTCTCCCGCATGCCGCTGAAGATCGGTCCTGCGCGCATCTACTTCCTTGCGGCCGTGCGCTCCGTGTGCAGCACCATGAGCGGCTTCAAGCTCGTGCAAAAGGTCCACCATCCACGCTCTCAATCTCCCATTCCGACTGCATGAGGAGCTCACGTGCCGCCGACGCTATCTACGCAGGCGTTTGAGAAAGCCAAGAGCTTGGGGAAAGCGCCGGACGGAATGACAGCAGACGACGTCGTGCAGCAGATCATGGACTGCTTCCCGCGCAGCGAAGACGAGCTCGGCGGACGCGCGAGTCTCCGCGACTTTGTCACGTACGAGCTGCACGTGTGTCTGGTCCATCGCATTGCGCAGTTGAGCTCACGTGCGGACGTATGCGCATCATGCTTCAGCAATTACCTCGAGCTCGACACGCAGAGCTTCGAAAAAGTACGCGGCACAGCGCCGCCGCGGTACCGCATGCTCGCAACAGCGCCAGCATCATCCGCAGCTCCAGCGACCAGCAGCAGCAGCAATGCGAACGGCGAAGCGCCGCGGAAGCGACCAAAGCTCGCTGAGGCGACCAAGTGACAGGGCAGCCGCCTCTAGCAATCCATACGACGCGGCACTGGCCTTAGAGCCACCCCAACCGACCAGTCGACACTGGTGGTCCGAGTTCTTCGCTGTAGCTGGCGTTCGTGTCGACTGCCTCACGGTCTCTCTCTCTCTCTTTTACGTGCGACCGACTGCTTCGTCAAAGCGCACACGCTCCCGAGCGGCGCGAGCCGCGCAGAGCGCGTCGACGTCGTAGGCTTCTGTCTCGACGTCCACGTGGTGCCGCGGCGCGTACGGGATCGGTCCGTACTCGGGCGTGAACGTCGCGAACGGCTGCGCATCTGTCTCGACACCGTGGAGCGCGACCGCATCGCTCAGTCGCTGCTGCTGCTGCGTCCAGATCGCGCTCCAGAGACGCTCAAAGCGCTCGGTCTCCGCGCCAGAGACGGCAGCGTGGTCTGGATGCGAGAGCTGCGCGGACTGGACGGACCCAATGCGACCGTGCACGTGGTAGACGTGCGGCAGTACGCGCTCTTCGATCCACGCGTTGTCCTGCGCGGTGTCGAGCAGCCGCTCGCTCACGACGCACCAGTGGCTGAAGTCGAGCGTGAGCTTGAGACTCGGGAACGCCTCGAGCAGCTCGAGCGTCGGCCACGGCGAGTACAGAACGCGCCCGCGGTGCGTCTCGTGCGACAGACGGGCTGCGAGCCCGACCTGCTGCTCAATCTCCTGCGCATGTGCGAAGAACTCCATCTGCTCGCGCACGCTCCAGCGATCTGCGCCAGAGTGCGCATTGAGCCACACGGGCTGGTCCGCAGCGTCAGGGAACGCGCTCGCAACGCGCTCGAGCTGCTGTCTGTACCGCGCAAGCTGCACGGGCACGGTCTCAAACTGCTGAGCAACGTTCGCGTCTTCGTAGTCCACCCAGCCAGAGTAGACGCCGACAATGAGCTTGAGGTCGTGCTCGCGCAGCAGCTCGCGTGCCGTTGCGAGCCCGCCGAGCGCGTCCAAGTCGCTCAGACTCGCTTCAATGCCGTCGTAGCCCTGGCTGCGCACGTGCTGGAGCAACTTGCGCGCAAACTCGTGCGGCTTGTGCCCTGCCGCGACGCCCAGCCGCGCAGCAGACGGCGTGCCCCAGAGCGAGCGGAAGCACTTGAGCTGGAGCTGCTGCGCCATGGTCGATCGAGCTGCAGCGTTGATTTTGATGGAGCTGCTTGGCACAGTCTTTGCAAATCTGATCACTCGGGATACGAAAATACCATATATAGTCGGATGCGCACTAAGCTCTCGGCAGCACAGGCGACCTCCGTCGACAGACTGCAGCAGGAGCATCCTGCACTCGAGCACTCATCCGCTATCAACTACCGCAGTCAAGCATCTATTTGAGCTCACGCGCGCTCTTCGCTTCGTTCGCTTCGATCTGCTTGTCGCCTCGCAGCTCGAGACGCGCGACTTCGAGATTCGAGTCGTCGCTGCCTTTGCTCTCGCTTCGCGCGTCATCATCGCGCAAGCGCTTCGTCGAGAGCGCTCTCGCGCTTTTGTCTTTCGCGTCTTCACCCAGCTCGGCATCGTCGTCGTCGCCGCTCCCTTTTGCATCCGCATGGACCCGGTCGAGCGACGCGCGCGAGCGCATGGCTTTCATGAGACCGAAGAACGCGTCGTAGTCCATTGACGCAATGACGATCTCGAGGTACTGCTCGGCTCTCGGGTCGCTCTTGATCACCTTCTGACAGCGCTGCGCAAACTCGTCTTCCGAGATGTTGGCAGATGCGAGGAACGCTGCATACCAAGCACAGCGCGCGCCATCCATCGCGTGAGACGGCACAGTACAGACACTCTCCCACTAGCCTCGTACGAACGAACCTTCCATGCGCTGGTTGAACATGTCTTGGAAGCGAAGGTAGATGTCCATGTAGTCGAGGCGGTGCTCCTGCTCGTCTGTGAACGTGAGCGCGTGGTCGAGGAAGAACTGTTCAAAGTGCCGCTGGAAGCTCGGCGCTGCGATGAACTCGGCGAGCGAGCGAATGACGTTGTCCTGAATGCCTTTGTCCAGATCCATGGCTGCGTTGCGTGCTTTACTGACGACAACAAGCAGTTGACGCGGTACACGCGCGTGTGCGCGACAGGTCGTGCTCCTGAGCGACGCTCTCGCCCGCGTGACGGCACTCGTGGTGGTCTCGAAGTCCTGACGGTCAGTCTCGCCATCGCTTCGCGTCGTTTCGTGCTTCGATTGTACCCGCTCAAGTACGATATCGACTGTATATTTCCGCTCAAGTGCGAAACGCGCGACTTGGTTTTAGTATCGGAATGGAAATGGGCTGGTTGGTGTCGGCAATTCCAGCGACATTCACGCGAGCAAGCGAGCGAGCAAGCGAGTGACACCATGGCCGCGCGCGTGACGAAGCAGTTCCTGCAGCACGCGCTGCAGCACGACGCGAGCAAGAAGCCGGTCTCGATTGGCTCGAGCGCCAAGAGCGCGCTGCTGGCGAAGAGCCAGCCGCTCAAGCAGCAGCACAAACCCGCAGTGGCCGCAGCATCCAAGAAGGTGCGCGCAGGCAGCACGTCCAAAAAGCAGCAGACGGCGGCGAGCAAGAAGAAGAAGAAAGCACCCGAGCGGTTCCTCGTGACTGCGAAGAAGGAGCAAGCGCACGCAGACCGCACGCGCGAGAACGTCCAGAAGCTCCAAGTGCGACCGACTGACAAGTCGCAGCGCCTCATGGCCAAGGTACGCATGCTGTCGCGATGCTTCTCGCCACTGCTGCACACGTGCCTACCTGTCTGTCTGTGTCTGTGGACACGTACTTGCGTCGCATGGGCTAACGTACGCTCTGTCTGCATCGTATGCTCCTGCACGTCCAGGTCCTCGCACTGCGAACGAAAGCGCTTCGCAAGTAACTGCAGAGCATGCATAGCAATAGATCCACACTCGTCCGTACACCCACCCACCCACGACTGCATGCGCACACGTGGAGTTGCTTGTTCGTGTTCAACGCGGTGCGTCGAGCATCTGCACGCACGCGTGCGCATTTGTGTCGTTCTGTACCAGGATGGTCTTCCTCTGGCGTCTAGTCCTTCTTCACTGGCGTCGCCTTGATCGCGCCGCTCTGGTGCACGTTCACTTTCGCGACGTCGTCCAGGTCGTCAAAGTCGTCCTATTCGCAGTCGTTCCCATGCACACACACACGTCATGAATGACATGGATCCGTCCATCCGTTTGCTGCACGGACGCAGGCACTTGCGACCGCGACTGCGCCAGCGACGACGTACCTTGTTCATCTGGATGACCGTGTACGCAAAGACTGAGCCGGCGAACGTCGCGAGGCTGCCGCCAAGCAGCAGGTTCTTAGCGCGCAGCGAGAGAGCCATCGTCGTTTCTTTGAGCTTCGTGGCGGTGGTGATGGAAGTGAGCGGCTCGGACTGGCACATCCGACAAAGTACGATCATCGAGCAGAAATCGAATCGAGTGAAATTCACTTTGATTTGTATGAATGAGGGTAGACTTTGTTTTGAGGGAAGAGTTCAAGCGTGACAAAAGCGAGGAGTGGCTTGGTGCCACGAGCTGCAGCAGCACAATGCTCACGACCTCATGCCGCTCCACGCACCCCAGCAAGTGGTCGAGCGACAGCACCAAGCGCCAACATGTGCATGTGTGTGGAACGCATTCAGACACCCATCGCTTGACTGTCATCTACGCGGCAGATGAGCTCGGAGCTGCTGCCACAGAGGATGCCGCATGGCGCTTGACAATGTACACGCGCTTGTACGTCTTTGCGGCAGCAGCAGGCGTCTTGGACACTGTAGATGGTGACGCTCTTGGCTTGCTTGCGCGCCTCTTGGCTAGCGGAGCGCTCGCTGTCACTGCGGCTTGTGGAGTCGCGTCACTGGACTTGTCATCACGAGGCGCTGCTGATCGGTTTCGTCGGTGTGGCGCGTCCGGTGCTGCGGTCGCATCCTCTTGTCTGCGTGCGGACGTCGCTGCGCTGTCTCCACGCTCTCTGAGCTGAGGCTTGGCGCTCTCAGTCGCGAGACTCTTGGGAGCAGCAGCAGACGCACGCTCCGTCAGTGCCTCAAGTGCAGACGCCGTCGCCAATGGTCTTGTCGTTCGCACCTTCACTGTCTTGACCTTTGCGTGGCGGGTGCTGTTGCTGCGTGGGCGATCGTCGTCAGTCGTGTGAACGCGAGCGACCGTAGACTCGGTCGCGACTGCGGTCGCTGCCTCTGGCATCGACTGCTTCCGCGCGTCCGTGACTCGCTCCGCGCCATTTGCGCGCTTGTGCGAGCGAGAGCGTTTGCTGCTGCGAACAGACTCGGTCGTCGCTGCTGGCTCTGGAGCCGCAGGTCCAGCTGCATCGGTCAGCGCCTGATCAGGTGTCCGAGGCGCTCGCTCTCGCTGCGACCTCCTCGGCGGCGTAGACGTCTCTCGCTTTGTTGCCGCAGTGCGCTTCGATGGTGCAGCCTCTGGACAAACAGCAGCAGCGAGTCTCGTAGCTGGCGGCGACTGCGATGGTGGCGCGTCCTGACAAGCGCCAACGCTGTCGCTTGGTGCCACTGATCGTGCTTGCAGCTTCCTCTCCTTCGCCCTGGGCTTCGGCTTTGCTGGCGCTGTCGTCGCTGCTGTAGCAGTTGCAGTGGACTCAGTGGCTCTAGACCACGTGCTCGACGCTGCGGTCGTGCGACCGAGGGGATTGGGCACAGTCCGAGGCGCTCGCTTCCTCTTGCTCGCCGCCGGCTCTGTGGCTCCCGCTGGCGCTGACTGCTGCGCGTGCGTGGTCGCTTCATCTGGCGATCGGACCAGCGGTGGCGATGCGCAAGCGCTCGCATCACTCAGCGCTCGCGGCTCTCCCTGTGATGGAGACTCGGACGCGACTGCTGCTGGGCGATGATGCTTGCGGCGACCGACTACGAGCGTTCGCGTTCGCTGCGGTGTCGTTACGACAATGCCGCGCGCGCTCGTGTGCGGCTGCTTGGCTGTCGTCTCAGTGCGTCGTAGACGCGAGCGTGTTCGGTCAGTCTCAGTAGCAGCAGCTGCTGCTGCTTCTGCGCGACGGCGTTTCTTCTCGAGCAAGAGCGCGCGGCGCGACCGCACAGTCTCGAACTGCTCGCCCGCGTCCACCGTCGTCTCTGGTTCAGTGACATGCTCGGATCGCGCGTCTGGCAGGACGGCCACGCCGCACTCTTCTGGCATCTGCTTGAGCATATCGGTGTCCACGCCCTGGCGGCGCTTCTTGGGATGCCGGCGCCCGCGCACAACGCCGTCTAAAGCAGCAGGCGCACCAGAGTTGCTCAACTCGTCGACACTGTTGCTCGGTGACTGCGTCGACGGCGCGGCACGGCTGACTGGCGTATCGCGCAGAGCACGGCTGCTTCTGCGAGGCTTTGCGACTGCGAGCGGCGTCTTCTTTTCTCGAGCAGCATCGCCAGCGGCAGTGACAGAGCGCTTGCGCTGCGAACGAGGCGCTGCCGAGTGCTCCTTCATCGTGAGCGTATCGTTCTTCGTCGTTGTCGGTCGTGTTGGTGTTGGTGGCAAGGACTCAGCGTCGAGAGGTGCGGCGGCCACAGCAGAGGCACTCGCAGGTGCAAAGAGCTCCGTGAACAGCTTCGTCGTCTGTGGCTCGCTTGGTGGTGCTGATGCTGGCGCAGGAGTCTGAACTGGTGCCTGTGATGGCGTTGCTGCTGCTGCTGACTCTGTGCTGGTCGCAACTGTCGCCACAGGACGGTCCGCAAGCACGTACGTCGTTGTCTTGGGCTGCACGGCTGCTCTTGCCTTGGGCTTTAGCTTCCGTTTGCTGCTCCGCTCGGTTGGCCTCGCTGGCGACTCGGATGTGAGCACCACAGTGCGAACGCTACCGCTGGCTGTGGCTGGCGCATTCGCATCGAGCGACTGCAGCTCAGCAGTTGAAGCAGTCGGTAGCGCGATGCGCTGTGTCGGGTCGCTCGTTGTTGGCGCTGTACTAGAGCCACTTGCTGCAAGTCGCTGGCTCCGCGCACTCGAGCTCTTGGTCGCGCCTTCAGCACTCACCATCGTGCCAGTCTTCGGGTCAAACAGCATCTTCGGTCCGTCGCGCTTGAGGATCCGCACTGGCGCTGGCTGATGTGCCATGGCCAATGGCACTGCAGTCGCACCGCTCGCTAGTACTGAGCGTCTGTCGGCGTATATCGCTGCAGTCGACGACCGTGTCGGTTGCTGCTGGGATAGTGGCGGCACTGTGCGCTGTCCAAGCCATGGCGAAGCGGTATCACCAGTACTGACGCATCGAGAGACTGCGCCATTGGCAGATGCCACTGCAGACGAGGGCGTGCTCGGGTCCGTCACGCGCTCGCGCTCGATTGTCTCGGGTGCTCGAGACACATCTGCACTCTGGAAGCTCACGCGAGGCGCAGCATTGAACCGCACCAGCATCGGTTCACTCCCGCGTTCGTCGTGACATTGAACATGTTCGTGACTGTGGCGGCGCTGGAGGCTCGAATCGACTCGCCGCAAGCCGCCATCGCCTCGAGAGCCGCTACTACACACATCCTGTCGGCTGGAAGCATACGCTGGCATGCGATCCGAGGTGTCTGCTCGATCTGGAGCTCGGTCGATAGCGCCAGAGCCAGTGTCTCTGCTCTCGCTGCGACGCTCGAGCGAGTAGGTGCCGTACACTTGGCGCACGGGCTGCTGCATTTGCCGTGGCCAATGGCTGCCGTCATCCGTGAGCTCTGCGCGTCTGTAGTCTTGACTATAGCGCTGGTCGTGGCTGTGTGGAGCCATCACCGCAGCGCTGCTGTCCTGGAGCTGCGGGAAGTCGCGCTCCTTCTGCATTGCGCGCAGCATGTCGGATCGCGCAATGTCCTGCTCAACCGCGTCGTCGCCCCATCGACCCGTGCTTGGAGCTGCAAAGACGAAGGAACCGCCAGTGCGTACTGGTGCGCTGTTGGTGCTGTCGCTCCAAGCGCGAATCATGCGACCCGGATGCGGTGCTGCAGCAACCGCAGCGCCATTTTCCCAGGCATTTGGCTCTGGCTGCGAGTGGCAGTACGAGTCCTGGCTGTGCGTTGGCGCTTCGTCCTGATTGCTCTCAGACTTGAGAGGTGTCTGCGCGTCCTCTGGCCTGTTGCTGCTGTTGGTAGACGTCGTCGCAGTGGGACTACTACAGCCCCAGCCAGCTTTACCAGTCGGCACGAGGTTCACGTGCACGTCCTGTCCGTTGTTCTCTTTGCGGAGACTCGGTGTGTTGATGGGCGCCGGCGCAACGACCATGAGGCTCTTGGCCGCGACGATGCTCTGCCGGCCGCCAGCGCCACTGAACGGCGATGACTTGAGCACGAGCATGCGGTTCGGGCCGTGGAAGCCGCCTGCTCCGGCACACATCGTACAAGTGTGTCAGCCAGACGCTTTGAGGAATGGATACGCTCGCGCAAGTCTCGATTGCACGCACCGACATGGTCGAGCGCTTTCGAGAGCGGCGCCTTGAAGACGCTGCTGAGGTTCCGACTCGAGTACTTGGTCTTTGCCTTCGCCGCTGGCGTCGTCGCAGTCATGCGGATCAAGCGATCGCTTCGGGCTCTGTCGTGCGCGCGCGGGAGTGGCGAGTGCATGCGTGTGCGCATGCGAGGACAACTCGCTGCGACTCGAATGCGGCGGTGGGTCACGTGCCGAAACGAGCGCCGCTTCCGCCCACGTCTCTTCGCACCGAGCGCCGCTCATTGGACAATCTCAACGCCAGCGCGATTGGCAAGTCACACATGCACTCTACAGAGGTTTCTGGACGAAAAATCCTTGATAGACAGGGCAACCTCGCTCCAGGAGGTCACACACTGCAAATCCAAAGGCACCAGCAGCTCCACGAGCAGCAGCAGCACTATCAACGTGAGTCAATGGACGCTCCAGCGCGTACGAACGCACATCAGCGCCTGTGTCTCTGTGCTGCATCTACTCGTCTATTCCTAGTTTAGTATCCATGGACGACGGCGTCACTGGCGCTGGCGCCAATGAACTGCGCCAGCAACGCCGCCGCCGCCACGCAAGGCAAAATCGCATCCAAACGCGCGAGGCACCATGCGCTCAGCAAATGAGCGCCGTGTTGTCGAGGCGCTTGCCACTCGCACGCGACGCCTTTGCGCCGTTGCCAGTGCCGCTGAGCAGTCCCTTTGCTTCGCTATCGTTGTCGTACTCGTACTCGTCGATCACTGGCTCGTCGACGCTGAAGCGCTTGTGCAGATAGAGCTCGTGCGCAGGCGAGCGGCGTCCGACACGCTGCGCTTGCGTCTGCTGCTGCGCGTCAGCCGCACTGAGCACCAGTCCGTTCGGGTGGCTCACGCACAGCGGCGTCCAGCTGTGCTCAAAGTGGAAGAACACGAGCGCCGAGATCATCAAACCCAGCACGACGTCTACGGTGTAGTGCTTGCGGCCGGCGATGCACAAGCCGGCGAGCACGAGCAAGTACGCGACGCCGAGCGTCCACCGGAGCGCCGAGAAGCGCGGGAAGTTCCGGTCCAAGACGCGCAGGTAGAGCAGCACGGCGCTGTTCGTGTACGCCATGTGGCCCGAGAAGATGAGGTCGCCGCACGAGTTGTAGTTCCCGTACATCGGTCCGACGCGCGTGACGACGTCGATCCAGGTCTGCGGCGGGAAGTACGTCGTGCTGCCGACGCGGCAGTGCGGCGCTGGGCCTGGGAGCGACGTGAGTGCGATCGTGAGGCCGCGGAGAAAGTAGCAGACTGTCGCGCACCGGAAGAACGTGCACATGACCACGACGCGGTTCTCGCGCTTCATGAAGTACGACTGGAGCATGAACACGACTGGGACGACCGCAGTGAGGAAGTCGCTGAGCGGTCGCCACGCTGAGTCGACTGCTTGCTCCGGGATGAACATGAAGCCGAGGTCCGGCAGCGGCGTGCGCGACGGCACGTGGAGGTAGAACGCGATGTTCACGGCGAACATCATCGCGAGCGACACGGCCACGAAGATCTCGGCGTGCTCCGCGAGCGTCCGGAGCGTCCGGTCCACGCGCGCGCGCACAAAGTGGCGCACGTAGAGCAACGTGACGGTGTACAGGAGCCACACGCCGCCCCACGTCATGCGCGTGTGGTGCTCCTCTGGCTCGACCACGAACTTGAAGAACAGGATCCAGTCGAGCACGCCGAGCACGGCGATCACGACTGTCGCGAGCTCGAACGCGAAGAACCCGAGGAGCTCGCGCGCGTCGACGGCTTTGCAAAAGTCCCAGAACTTGGCACTCTCGGGTGTGAGGCTCGCCGAGACGCGCAGCGAGATTGGGAGCGACTCGCCGATGTTGAGCGACAGCGACTTGTCTAAACTCGCAGCGATCGACGACGCAGGGCCCGACATCTTGCGCTTCGTGCGCGTGAACGCAGCCGAGTGCACGAACGGCAGGTACGACGCCATGCTTGCAGCAGCGGCTCTGAGCTCTCCGTCGACGTGCTTGTGCTTGTGTGTGTGTGTGTGTGTGCGGCGCTCGCCGATGAACTGACTACCAGTCGTCGAGGTGGCCAGTGGAGTGACGGACGCTGAGCAAGTGGTGCGACTGGGAGAGGTGGTCGAGCAGACGGTTGACGCAGCAGACGGCAGCAGTAGCTCTCGCTCTCTCTAGTTCTTCTCGCGCTTCTTGCTCTCGCACACACGCGGCTCAAATGGGAGTGCCAGCCGCCTGTCGGGTCGAGCTGCTGTTGCGCTGTTGAGTTGTCGAGCTGCTGCTGCTGCTGCGGAGCTGCCGGCCACCACGGCCAAGCCAGCCAGACTCGCGCACCTCGTGCACGTCCAGCCCATACATTCGCTCATACAAAAGCAGGCAAGCAAACACAGCTGGTTCTTTTCTGGCGCGACGTACCAGTCCAAGTGGTACCGTACCCATTGTTTACGCACCCAATGAGGTCGGCTTGCTCTTTCGTTTTTCATTGTGTTCTCCGAGACTCGAACATGAGACCCAACATGGCAAGTCTTGGCTGCCTCGCAAGTCGCCGATGACCGATGACCGATGGATGATGGTCACGACGCAGCATGACTGCCTGTGTGTGCTTGCTTGCTCTGTGTGTCGCTCTCTCGACTAACGACGACGCTCTCGGTCTTCTTCATGTCCAGGGCCAAGCTGGGTCGCCTGACCTGACCTCCGCGACATGCGATCGCATGGCGAGGTACCTGCCGTAAACGGCGCCAAAGTGGAGCCATCTGAGGCGGCGACACCACGACCGCCTCGCCTCGCTCGCTGTCCGCTTTGAGCGAGTCGCCAGGACCTCCGAGCGACGAAAGACGCGCCTGCGCCGCTCGCGCTGACGACACGAGCACATCGCGACGACGACAACGACACTGTGGTCAATCGCCATCATCAGCGGCATGGACGGCGCCGCGAGTGCCAGACCTGTCTCCACCAAGCAGAGGCGTCGTAGAGACTCGACAAATGTTCAGACAGACAGACAGACAGCCACTTGCGCAAGGGAGTGCGGGTCTCTATGAGAAACGAGAGCTCGAGTGAGCGATAGCTACACGGAGTGGTCGGTAGCTCCGACTGCTGCTGCTCTGCTGCTGCTACGATCGACCGACCGATCCACTGCGCGCACGCTCGTTATCAGGTCCAGTCCATTACCAAGTCGTCTGGCAGTCTGTCCGTTCGTTCCTTCGTCCGTCTTTCAATCCGACCACGTGACTACAGCTCCGAGTACGTGTTCGCTTGGCGGTAGTACGACGACGACGAGCCAGGGTACCCGCTCATTGCGCCTGCGCGCGGTCCGCCCCGTGCACCCATGCCGACGCGCGAGCCATTGCCGTAGCCACCAGCGTAGCCAGCGCTGCCGCCGCCTGTGTCGCCGGCGACTTGGACGAGGAACATGTGACCCGACGGACACGCAACGCGCCTATTCGACGCACAAGCAGCAGAGCGTTCAGACAGCGTGAGCTTTCTCTCTCTCTCGCTCGCATCGATACCAGCAGCAGGACAGCACAACTGAGCACTCGCTCGCCGAACGTACATGTTGTACATGTGCGGGAGCACGCGCATCTGGATGTGGCACTGCGGACAGCGCACGAGCGCGCCGTGCGAACTAGCGCGGTACGACACTGGCTGGTTCGGCGCTGGCGGCGCGTACCGATTCCGCGGCATCGGCGGCGGCGGCGGCATTGGCAGCGGCGGCACAGCGCCTTGCATCCCTGGCGACGACGCGGCTGACGGCGGAGCAAACTCGCTCGGGCGGTGCTTCACGTCGCGCTCCGTCACAGGTTTCCCGCAGTCGCGGCAGAAGCGATGGCCCGCGCGCACGCGCGGGTGGTCGCACTGCTTCTTCACTTGCATCTCGGTCATGATCGCGCGGCAAGACGGGCACTTGTCGTAGTTGGACGAGTCGGACGACTGGATCTCTTTGAGACAGCTCCAGTGGAAGCTGTGGCCGCACG
>JAASFT010000361.1:0-22047 GCA_023333885.1 Globisporangium parvum
AAGATGGTGTGGCGCTCGTGTGGCGCAGCGAGCCCTACTCGCTCTTCAGAATTGCAGAAAAAGCGCCGCGAATCGTCGTCACAGGTTTGTGTGCCTTTGCATGCGCTAGTGCGGAAAGCGAGGGAGTGGTCGCGAGTATACGCCACGGCTTTTTCTTGTGGCCCACGGATCTGCGACGTGTGAGCATGTCGAAGAGAGACCAACAAACACACAGCCGTGTTTGTCTGTCTGTCTTGGTTGGTTTGGGTTTGCATCACCAGCAGCAGCAGGCAGCAGTAGTAGCACCAGCACGTGGAAAAAAGAGAGTGCGACGGCGTGTGGCCGCGACTGCTGCCAGATCGCGATTCGCCTCCTCGCCTCGCCACCGCAACACCAGCACCAGCGCCGCCGCCGCCAGTGCTGCTGCCCATCCACCAACTGCGCCACACTCCAGACTCCACACAAACACGCACTCTCACAATGAGCAGCACCAACAAGTCAAAGAACCCGCTCGTCGCGACGACTGCTGGTGCGATCGCCGGTGGCATCGAGACGTTTGCGATCTGGCCGATGGAGATGATCAAGACGAACCTGCAGCTCGGCACGATGCGCACCCACTACTCGGGCATGACTGCCGGCTTTCGGTACCACGTGCGCACGGACGGCGTGCTCTCGCTCTACCGCGGTCTCGCACCTGTGCTCATTGGCTCAGTGCCGAAAGCCGGCATCCGCTTCGGTGCGTTCGACTTTCTCAAGCAGCGCTTCGCAGACGAGAACGGCAAGACGACTGCGATGCGGAATCTCGCAGCCGGCATGGCAGCCGGCACCATGGAAGCGACGCTCATGACGACACCGGTACGCCATCCTCTCATTCACTTGCGTGTAGTGGCGATGCTGTGACTCGTAGCTACGTACTCACAGACCGACGAACTGCTTGTCTGTGCATACAGATCGAGACGCTCAAGACAAAGCTCATTGGCGCCAACGCTGGCATGTGGGCAGGTACAAAGATGATCCTCGCGAAAGAGGGCATTCGCGGCGTGTACCAGGGGCTCTTTGCCACGATTCTCAAGCAGGTATGTGCTTTCGACCCGCGACAATGCGCTTGAGCGCGCTCATCGAGGAGCTTGGCTCACATGCACGCTCGCGCTTGCACGCATTGCTTTGGACGTACGACCGCAGTCGAGCAACCAGGGACTGCGGTTCATGTTCTTCAGTGAGTTCAAGAGCCGCGTGAGCCCCGAGTTCCTCGAGCGCCACCACTTGATCAAGGACGCAGCGAACATGACGAGCGGCCAGCACGCGAGTGTGAGCCTCGTCGGCGGCATGCTCGCAGGCATCTTCAGCGTCTTTGGGAACAACCGTACGTCGCCAGTCGACTTGTCTCTCTGAGTGTGTGTGGCTGGATGCGTGCTACTGCAGTGGTGCTGACACTGCGCGCGCTCTCGACTGCATCGCGCTCGTGCTCTAGCGTTCGACGTCGTGAAGACGCGCATGCAAGGGCTCCACGCCGCGCAGTACCGCAACACGCTCGACTGCGTGCGCCAGATGATCCAGAAAGAGGGCTGGCTCGTATTTTATTCCGGCGTTGTGCCGCGACTCGGCCGCGTGATCCCTGGCCAGGGCGTGATCTTCATGTCCTACGACGGCATCACGCGCGTCGTGTCCAACTACCTCGAGCAACCGAGTCGGCAGCCACAGACGCAGCAAACGCTCTGTTAGATCCATGGCCTGGCTTGCAACGTCTCGAGCCAATTGCTAGCACGTTGAAGAACGAGCGAGAGTTAGAGAGGACACAGGCAAGAGAGGCGTGCGCGAGTGGACTGTGGCAACCTTCACAGCAGATCTGTCTCGTGAGCACGCACTGGAGCTCCCACAGCCACTCGTTCGCGCGCTCGTGCTGCTCGATCTTCCTATCAGCGACTTGTCAATCAAAGTGAGTGCGCGAATCTTCTGAACACATGTCCGAAGCGTCGTCGTTGTCGGCTGTCGCGACATTGAAGCTCTCGGTGGATGAGTGTGAAACGCAAGCAAGCACACTCAGTTGATCGAGCGGTGGTGCTGCTCACTGAGCGTCAGGATGCGATCCATGCGACGCTATCTCGCGTGTTTGCTGCTGCTGCTCGGCTCGCTTGCACTCGCACGCGCGCTTGGTGCAGATGCTGATGGTCAACCGCTGTGCTCAACTGACGAAGAGAAGCAGTTTAGCGTGAGTGTCGCAACGACAGATCCGCTTGGACTGCGCTTGAGCGAGAAGCTCGAAGTACTCGAGTTCATCGCAGACGAGCAAGGACGCAGCCGCGCCGTCGAAGCGTCTGGACTCGCCGAGATCGGCGACCGGCTCGTGCAAGTGAATGGCGAGTCGCTGCTCGGTCGCTCGCTCGCAGATGCAGTGGCAGCGCTCACCGCGGCGTCGTTGCCAAAGGTTTTGCGCTTCCAGACGCATGACGGCCGGTGCCAAGCTCCTGTGCTAGCTCCAGTCACAGAGCTGCGCACTGACGCAAGAGCGCTACAGACAGCGAGCTCAAGCGCCGAGAGCGAGGCAGTGAGAGTCGTGAGTCAAGGAGGAGACGCACAAGCACACGACTACCTGGTACGCTTTCAACACATAGATCACTTGTGCTTGCATTGCGCTGAACCAGACCGTTGCGCGAGACGCGCGCGACTTCAGGGACCCACACTGTCTGTCTGCTGCCAATCGCAGCTCTTGAGCATGGGCGAGAAAGACTCGGAGGCGACGTTCTTTGGTGTCCTGTCCGCAGACGGCAAGCCTCCGAGCTGTAGCTTTCGTGAAGTCGAGCTCGCGATCCCGTTCGACGCGTGCTCGCCGCTCTCGACAAACGGCACCGACAAGTACGTGATCGTGTCGGTACGCAGACAAGCGAGTGACGGGGTGATTTCACTTCATCCTTTGCTGCAAGTGAGGCGTGAGTGACCATCAGGACGAGCGTCTGCTGCTGACTTGACTACGCGCTGTGTGCCTAGACCATGGCAGGCTGTCCAGCGCACCAAAAAGCTGCGTTCGTCCAAGACGCAGGCGCGCGTGGCATCATCTTTGTGCAGCACGAAGGGAAGAAGCCGCAGCAGATCCGACTGCCACCTGAGCTCCCAAAGCCGATCGGCTTGCCACTCGTGATGATTGCGATGGACTCGGGCATCCGCATCCTCGAGCAGATCAGCAAAGCGCACGTGACGCAGACGCCGCAGATCCGCTTCGTGTTCAGCGACGAGTGTGCGCTCGACAAGTTCCAAGTGCATCCCGACGACGACCCGCACGCGATGTCAGTCCACGCGCGTCTCGAAGCAGCACACGCTGGCTTTCTCACGCTCACGACAGCAAACTCGGGCTCGTCCGTGCGCTCGACTGTCGCGTACGAGTTCCTCAAGCCGCTGTCGTCTACGACTGCGCAGCTCCCGCTTGGGAAGCACGACCTCGTCGCGCCAGATCGCGCATTGGTGCGGGCATGCGCAGCTCCCGACCTCGACGCGCAAACACTGGGCCAACGCGCTCAGAGTGGCGAGTCGCTCGCAGCCCGAGCGCTGCCCGAGGCTTTGCGAGACCGCTGGGTCGCCGTCCCGCTCTTGTCCAAGTGCTCGCTTGCGCAGCAGCTTGCATACTTTGCATCGATGCAAGTGAGCGGCGTGATCGTTGGCGACGCTGCGTTCCCAGCGAGCTCGGTAGCAACTGGTGCTGATGCTCTGGCGCAGTCGCCGATTCCGTTTGTTCTCGTGTCACAAGCGTCGCTCACGTCGATCACGCGGCACACAGACACGTTGACAGCACACGTCCAAGTCGAGTTCACTGGCGAGAGTACGTCGCGCGTCACTTGCAAGTTAGTTGGGTGCGTCGGCGAGTCGATCACGAGTCTCACATGGGTGTATGCCTGTGCTGCTACTAGACGCACTGCAGCACCACTGGCGCGACCTCGCAGAGCTCGCAGACCCGACGAACTGGCCATCGACGGCCATCGGTCGCGACCGCCTCTTCCACCGCGTCCTCAAAGACCACGCAACTGTGCGCGACCAGGACGCAGCGCTCCAGCTCGCGCGCAACGAGCGGTACGACGCGCTCATTGCGCTCTACTGGCGCGCACAGCTGTTCTATCACGAGCAGACGCAGCCAACCGACGACGACGACGACGAGGCAGCGAGCTACGCGAGCGAGTAATACACGAGTGCATTCAGTATTGGCGCGACACCATCCCACTCGAGCGCGTCTTCGTGTCAGCAGCCAAGTCTGCTGCTGCTGAGTGTGCGGGCGAGAGCGCCTAGTACTGCGGCTTGTGTGCGCAGAGGATGTAGTTGACCTGCGTGCAGTTGGGATCAATGCGCCAGCTCCGGAACACTGGCTCGCCCACAATGCCGGACGTGTCTTTCACAATCAAGCCCTCCTGGGAACCACCACGCACGCGCGCAGTGCTGTCAGAACGACGCACACTAGCAGTGCGAGCGAGAGAGCTTTACAAACCTCTTTTAGGATCGCACTGAGCTCTTCAGGCTGGACAAACTTGCGCCAGTCGTGCGTGCCTACATTAGGAGTCCACCATGTGCATCAGTCAGAGTCAAGTCAACGGATCTGCTGACTGCGGTCGGTCCCATGTCGTCGTACCTGGTGGCAACAGCCGGAGCACGTACTCGGCCATGCCGACTGTGAGCGCTGCAGCAATCGGATTGCGGTTGATCGTCGACATGAAGAGCAAGCCACCGGGCTTGACAAGCGGCGTGAGCGTCTGGACAAACGCCTTCACGTCGGTCACGTGCTCAACGACTTCGAGCGAACACACGACGTCGAACTGCTCGCCTTGCGCCACGAGGTCGTCTGCGAGCACGCACGAGAGAGCGTGTAAGACCTCATTGCTTCGTGCAATCGCTACAGGCAGGACATACACAAGCAAATGAACAAACGCACCAGACGTGCAGCAGCGGTAGTCGATCGCGCTCGTGGCTGGACTCTGCGCGGCGTGATGCTTTGCTGCTGCAATGTTCGCTGCGCCAGGGTCGATTGACACCACCGTGCCACCGATGCGGCAGAGCGCCTCAGAGAGAATACCACCGCCGCAACCAACGTCTGCGACGCGGAAGCGCTCAAGTGGCAGTGGGTCGTTCTGGTCGCCGCCAAAGTGGTCAATCACATGGCTGCGGATGTACTTGACGCGCACGGGGTTGAGCTGGTGCAGCATGCCGACGCCAGTCGTGCTCGTTGGCGCCCACCAGTCGCTGCACACGTCGTGTCACGCAGTGGCGCCATGCATCGGTGAGCAAACGGCTTGATCAACAGTGTTGACTAGCAAGCAGATCCATCGATTCGAACGTACGTTGCAACTGCGTTGAACTTGTTCACTTCGTCTTCCGCGACGGTCGAGAATGTGCGGCACGGTGCACGGGTGCTCGCAGCGGCGGTTGTTGCTGGTCGCAGCGCTTGCAGCGCACGCGCGACGACGACAGCGCGGCGGCTCATTCCGACGCGCATCATCGAGGTTGGTTGTTGATCTGAGGCTTTGGCGAGTGGTGTGTGGCATGGTGTGGCGCTATGTTGATTTGATGTGTCGCATGTAGACCACATCATGGAACCGATCTCGCTTGCATTCACTATGGGTTGGCTACGAATCCACAGTATTGATAGTGACAAAATCCAGTGCACAACATTCGACGCGACTGACAGCAGGCAAGCAAGCAAGCAAGCAAGGAGCAATCGCAGCAGATCGACGACGGGGCTGCGTGCGAACATGACCGGATTGGAGCAGGCGAGTGCGCCGACGTCCAGCGACTTCCCCGCACGCCTCGCTGCGAATGACGTCGAGCTTAGCAGCGACAACCCGTCGTTCGTAGGCACGCCGATGCGCATTATGGAACTGGGCAGCGCCGGACTCTTGAATGGCAGCGGCAGTGGTGCGACGACGCGTGCGCGCGACGAGTCGAGTGCGTTTGGCGGCGACAGCAGTAGCGATGGCGCCAAGCGCCTAAAGTTTGAGCCATACGCTCCAATTGGGCTCAGCAGCGGTACTGGTAGCGTCCTGAACGACGAAAGGGGCAACATCGGACACGCTAGTGCGACACCAATGGCGCACATGACCACGAGCGCGGCCGCTGGAGCGTACAACCCGACTGCGACGCTCAGTGGCGTGAGCACTGGACACGTGTACAGCAACTCGCCACAGCAGCAGCAGCAACAGCAGTCGCTTGCATCGCCTGGCGCCGCGAGTTCGCTGGACATCAATCAGTTCATGCAGTCGCTCCCGCCTGGCTACTCGCTCCCGCCCTCGATGGTCATGGCGGCGCAGAACGCCGGTGTCCAGCCACAGCACCTGCAGTTTCTCAACCAGCAGCGCCAGTACGCAGCGTCGATGGCAGCTGCAGCAGCCCAGCGCGAACAGCAGCAACAGCAGCTTCAGCAGCATCGCCAACAAGTGCAACAACAAGTGCAACAACAACAACAACCGCAGCAGCCAGAGCCACACGTTGCAATGATGGCCGCGATCATTCAGGAGCAAAAGACCAGTCAAGCAGCGCTCGCTGCTGCGCGGCAAGCAAAAGACGCGAGTAGTGCGTCTGCTGTGCGTCAGCCGCCGCCGCAGCAGCAAAGCAGTCAAGCGCCAGCAGCAGCAGTCGCAGTTGCCGACGAGCCGTGCTTCATTTGCTCTGAGCGAGGCGGCGTGCTCACGTGCAAAGCAGGCTGTGGGCTGCACGTCCACCCTGCGTGCATTGGCGAAGAGCTGCTCTTCGCGTCGTCAGGTACGACACCGCGTGACACCAACGTCCTGAGTAGATGGATGGATCGACGAGTGGTCGTCCTATGGAGCGGCTCACGAGTGAGTGTGTCTGTGTGTGCTTGCTGGGCAATGGTGATGCTTCAGTGGGTCTGCTCTGCGGCAGTTGCTTCGTGATGCAGCAGAACCGCACGTCGAAGGAGAACCTGCAGCAAGGCGGCACGACTGGACTCTCGGTACGCTCTCTATCTACCTATCTGTCCACGTGACGGACGATGCGACCGCCTACGCAAGCGCTGGCCTGACACTGTGGAGCGAACCAGGTGCGACGCGCAGTGCTGTTCCTGAACCTCGAGACAAACAACCAAGCGAGCTTTGACAAGTTTGGGCACATGGCGTCGCTGCGACTGCTCGAGATCGGCGAGGTGCGGCTCAGCTACAGTTGACCCGCACACACTGATGACGATGCGTCCAGACAAGCTCGCTCACTGACTCACTGACTCCCGTGTCGTTGCTAGATCGCTGGGTACCCAATCAAGCCGTTCGCTGCCAAGTTTGTCGAGCCGTATCTGCAAGTACGCCGATGCTTTGCCTCAGACACGGCGTGACTTGTTGTCCATGGCTGACAGTGTGAGTATTTGCCTTGTGCAGCGCTGGATCCGCGAGAAGCTCGCGCACGCTGACAAGTCGCCACTGAATGTGCGCGAGATCTTTACGTTCCTCGTTGGTCTCTTTGGGTACGTCGCGTGTATCCTGTGTGGTGTGTCTTTGCCGGTTCGTTCGTCGCCGGACGACCCCTAACGCACAGCTGGTGTCTGTCTGTCGCCTGTCCCACAGACTCAAGCAAGCGTGCATTGCGCATGGACTGAAAGACAAGCTCGTGGAGCTCGTGAAAGCGCGCAAGCTCTCAGCAACAGACTTCTTGGGTTGGCACCCGAGCATCGAGAGTCCACACGTCCAGTGCTCGAGCTTGTGCCAAGGCTGCGGCGTTCGGAATGCGCCCGAGGTCAGTCTTGCTCTGCGCTGTCGTGCATAGCGATGGTTTGCGTCAGTGCTCACGCGACGTTGTGCGTGGCGCGCGCTGCTGCAGGTCAAAGTGTGTACAAAGTGCGCGCGGCCGCTGATGTTCCCGAGCGTCTTTACAAAGTTTGCGAGCGCGCTGCTTGCAACGTACTACGCAGGTTCGTCGCACTGCTGCTGCGTGGCGTTCCTACGCACTCTATCGATCACGATCGGCTTGAGATGCTAACAGTCCCTTGTGATGTGTGTGGCTTGCTCTCTCGCTCTTTCTGCTGCTGCTCGACTGTGTTTGGGACTTGTAGAGCAAGTGGGGATCCCACTCGGCACGACGTGCTTGGACGTCTTTGCGCACACAAACACAGTCCGAGCGAGCTACAAGGGACTCAAGCCGTACGACACGGATGGCACGGACTGGGACCTGTTTGCCGACCAGTACGTTGTCTACGCTAGCGCTGTATCTGTCTGTATGAGCGACCGCAACACTGTCGCGTCTCCCATGGAGCTAATGCACTGCCTGCTGCACACGCCCGCGGCCTGCAGACTCCGTACGATCTTCGGAATGCTCGATGTCGTGAGCAACTTTGGCGTGCTGCAGCTCAACCCGGACCTGTTTGAGCCGGAGCTCAAGATCATCCGCAATGCGTCGTACTTGAACCACGCAATGCTCTTGTTGGAGTACGAGGTCGTCGCGAAGTTCCTCCAGTCGATGCGGCTCTTTGGACCGAGCATGACAGCTGCCTGCAGCAGCCTCATCGCCGTGTGCGAGCACTTTCTCTTTGTCAAGCAGCTGCAGAACGGGAGCTGGTGCAAAGTGAACGGCTCGATCCCCGAGCAGTACAAAGCCACAGCGACGTGCGCCAAGTACGTTGTCGGTCAACGCGATCTTGTCGTCGCGATACGTTCTTTCATGCGATCGACTAACGCTATCGAACGCTGTGATGGTGGTCGACTGCTGTTGCCACTGCTAGAGCGCTCGCAAAGCCCGTGTTCCAGGGCTGCGGACCTGTCTCGAGCGAGTTCTACCGCTTGCTCGAGAAGTGGGCCAAGGCTGCACCGAACAGCAAGTACGTGGCCGTTCCGAACGTGAAAGTGCTCGTGAGTGGCGCAAAGGCAAAGCCTCCGGTGCGCACGAACATGAAGCAGCTGGAGACGCTCTATCGGGTACGCTTGCATTGCCAGCCGCTCTGTCGATCAGTCGACTCTATCGCCATGACAAAGTCGCTCTTGTACTGACGTGAGACGCTCGTACAATGGCGATGCGCAGAGGCAGATGGCCCCAGAGAGCGGCGTGAATCCACTCGAGCGATTCGTGACAGCGCGACTGCGCCAGATCCTTCCGTCCAAGGTGCGTCCACAAGGCACCAGCCGCAGATGGTTGGCAGGTATCATGACGTCCTAGGTTTGCTGAGTGATACGCGACGGTGACTCTTGTTCACTGCCGTGTGAGCAGAAACCAGAGGTCGGACAGGATGACGAGTCTAGCGCGGCGAGCGAAGCCGACGCTTTGTCTGGCACGACCGACTCGGAGGACACGAAGAAAGAACACGCAGCAACGGACCAGCGCGTGCGTGCGAAGCGCGAGGCTGGTGACGAGGACGCGGCAGCGACTGCTGGCGACAGTGGCACGCGTGAGCATGCGCGTGCAGACGACGACGATGCGCTCACGAGCATGAGTCTGAACGAAGACCTCGAGATCTTTGACGGACTCAAGTTTGAAGGCGGCGACGTGATTGACGTTGCGAGTCGCACGCGGTCGCCACTGTCGCAGTCGTCGCAGCAACAGCATGCGCTGACGTCTGACGATGGCGACGACGACGCCCACGACGGCGATGCTGTCGAAGGCGATGCCGACGTTGACACTGACGGTGTCGAGACCGAACGGCCCGACGACGACGACGACGACGAAGAGATGACCGATATGTACGACGACGACGACGACGAGAACGACAACGACAACGACAACGACAACGACGGCAGCAGCGATTTGCCGGAGATTGACGAGCCGCTGTCGGATGGAGGAGGTGCTCCTGCAGCTACCGACGACTCACTGCGCTTGGACGCTCCCATGACGTTCGCAGACATGTCGTCTGGAGACTTTTCACTCGATACGTAGAGCAGCGAGCGGTCGTGACGTGTGTTGTTGCTCCATGCACCGACCACACGAGCACGCGCTCTGTGTAGACGCTGGTGCTTGAGCAGGAGCACGAGAGCGAGCACGAGCAAGCGAGTCGAGTGGACAGACGCAACTTATCTAATGGCACAGCGCACTCTCTCTTCATCGCTCTCTCGTCGGACTCTCCAGTGCCATCGTCATTGTCCATTGCGTCGCGAGTGTGCACATCGTCCAGAAGTGCCTCAGAGCAGTCCAATGATCTGCCCCGTGTTCTTCTCGCCAGGCTTCCGGAACGGTGCGCTCCGCTGAGCGCGTGCGCGGCTCTCTGCAATCTCGTCGTCTGTGGCATTCAGCGCGGGGATGAGACTCTCCCATGCCGAGCGCGACTGCGAGGACACGCAACCAGACCCACGACACAAAGCGCCGTGTGAGTGACAGCCGCCACCTCAGGATGCGACGACGCACAGCCTCAGCGCAGCCAAACACCGCCATGTGAACGTACCTGAACGTGGTAGCTCAGCTCCAAGTTTGCGAGCGCAAGCAGCGCGTTCTTCAAGTCCGACGTCTTGCCCGTGTCCATGCGCTTCGACTCGACCTTGAGACTCGACGCGATGAACTGCACCTGCTCCTTTGCGTGGTTCATCCGATCCTCTGCCTGCGATCACGCACAAGTGACGCGAGCAGCATGCACCGATCTCTGCGGTTAGCGATCCCCTTCATTTCACACGACCACACACGCAAGCGCGTCTAGGGACGCACCGACGCCATCTTCTGTTCCGCGCGCATCGCAGATGCTGCAGCACCGCTGCTCGCTCGCGCTGCTGCGAACCGTTCTTTGTTGCGCTGCATGCTCGCGTTCGCTTGGTGCACTTCGTGGATCGCCGACTCGCGGTTATTCATCACGGTCTAGCGCATGTGGTCGAGTGAGTACGGCGGACACGTCCACACTCGTGCACTGCGCAATGGACAGCGTACGCTGACAGACGCACCTTCACAGCGTCGACTTTGCCGGTTTGGTACCGAATGATTGAGACGTACATGGCGAGGATCTGGTCCAACTGCATGGACACAGCCAGAGAGAAGAGAGGATGGTGTCAGTACCAGGACGCCAAGGAGCGAGAGAGCAGGCTTAGACAAACACACAGACGCGCGTACCTGGTCTTGGTACATGTTGGACACAGTCTCAAAGTTGTCGCCAGCGATCTGCACAGCACCGAGAGAAAGTCGCACGTGTATGCAGTGAGACGTCTGTCGAGCACTCGAGTGGTTCGGCGTCGACAGGTAGAGCTGCGCATGTGGAGACGACCGAGCGAACCTCTGCGAGCCGCCGGATCTCGTGGTCGTGCTTCTCGTGCACTGAGAGCGCCGTGAGGTAGCTTCCAAAGCGCGCCATTTCGTAGCCTTCGCTCCGCTGCGCGGCGTACACGAGGTCCGAGCACCGCTTCACATCGCTAATGCGCTTCTCGTACTCGTCAATGTGTTCGCCAATCTACAGCAGTACCACAGGCGAACGCATTCCGTTTGCGAGACTGCGCCAGTCACGAAGCGTACCAAGCCGATCACACTGACGGACGCACCTTCGCGTAGTCGTCGTCCGTCTTGATCTCGACTTGCTGCACAGACGACGACGACGAGAGGAAGATGCCGTCTTTCCACGAGCTCCAGAGCGACGTGACGGCTGCTGTCGTTGGGACGTACGCCGCTGCAGCTGACTGGACTTTGAGAAGCTCTTTCCCAGCGATCAAGCCCTGTGCGAGTGCGCGTGCCGACAGTCAGCTTGTCTTGCTTCACAAGCGCCAGCAACAGTAGTTAGGACGTGTTGATGCGCAGATGTACGCACCTCGGTGCTCGCAGTGAGCATGATCTGGAGCTCAAGCGTCTGAGAGAGCTTGTCGTGGTTGCTCACTTCGTTCTGCATACGCCCACCCGCACACAAAGTCAGTCGATACGATACCCACAAAGACTAGCAGGCATCGTCAAGTGGCTCACGACGTACGATAAAGTGCTCAAGCGCTTGTCGCCGCTCTTCGACAAACGTCGCGTCCATGTTCCCAGTCCAGCGCTTCTCTGGAATCGGTGGGATGATCGTGCCTTCACATGCAACACCAGCAGCACCAGCAAGTGCAGTGTAAAGTCAGTGAGGATACGTGCACAGCAGGACCAACCACTCTGTGGGCATTGCGTACCGCGAAACTGCGTCTGGAGGCGCTGGTGGAGCCACTCAAAGTCGCTAAAGCGGCGCTTCACTTGCGCTGCCGAGCACGGAAAGCGCTTGCAGTTTGTCTGCAGAACCACCGAGTCAGCATGCGAGCACAGCTCACTCTGCAGGCGCGAGACTCACAGCTTCGACGCACCTTGGTCGAGATGACGTACTGCGTGTAGCGCGTGTACCCGGAGCCAACGACGACGGGCGTGCTCACAGACACGACGAACGAGCGCTGGAACTCAGATGTGCCTTCTTCTGGGAGCTAGTAGTGCGTAGCAAAAGAGTGAGTGCGTGTCAGTCAAGCGAGCATGACGGACGTGATGGCAGGACAGCAACAGAACGTACAACGTTGTCTGGCGGTCGGTCAAACTGAAAGTCTGCGAGTGGAAGCGCGTCGCCGGCGTACAGACTCTGCATCTGACACTTGCCTGTGCTCTGCACGAGCGCCACGAGCTTCATCGCGACGAACCAGCAGTCCTTGTTGAGCTTCTCTTGCGACTTGCCACCGCTCGCCAACCGCCAGATCTATACGCATGGCGGTCACAACGGCACAAGCATCGCGCTCAGCGAGTCAGCGCTTGTCCAATGCAAAGCGTCTACAAGCGCAAGCACGCAGTGCATGTGAGTGAGTGAGTGAGACGCACCTCGCGGTTCGCGTCGTTGAGCAGCCGCGCGCGCCGGATGAACGCTGCGCCTTCTGCGCCGCCAATGTATCCATCTGCGTCCGTATCGACCTACGAAGCGCGTGTTTGTGCGTGCAATGTGAGCCGTCGCGCGCACTTGGACCGCTGCGAGACTCGAGCGCAACTACATTGACACGTACGATGTGGAACAGCCGCGAGTAGAGCACGCCTTCGTCGCTCTGGAACTTGATTGGGCCGTTCGGGAATGCGATCGTGAACTCGCCGTTGCTCGTGTTGCCGGCAGAGCGACGCATGAGGTCCATGGCCAGTCGCTCGCCTGTTGTTGATGTTGATGTTGTTGTTGCTGCTGCTGCTGCTCGTTGACCTCTGTGTGCAGGACGCGCTCGAATGCCGCAGCTCGTGCTTGAGCTTGAGCTTGAGCTTGCTTGTTCTTTCTTCGCTTGCACCGCAATTGTCAGTCTATTCGAATATGTGTCGCACATTAGTTTATGTACAAGTGGAGTGGTTTGTAACCAGGTGAAGGCAAAGATTGCAAAGGCGCGAACGTTCTCAAACTCAAACGCGCGAACTGGAGCACGAGGCAAGGGGCACGACGACCGCACAAGCAGCAGCAGCAGCAGCAGCAGCATGAGCACGCCCAACAGCAATCACGGAGGAGGAGGAAGTAGCAGCGGTGGTGGTGCGTGGCGCATGAAGCATGCACAGCAGCCTACATCACCGCCTGCTCCTCCTCTGTCAGCGACCGCAGCGAAGAACAGCACCAATCCCAATCCCAACGGCGACAAGAAGCCAAAGCGCAAGAAGCGGCGCAGTGGCAAGAAGAGCGCACTGCGGCGCATGCGCATCTCAAAAGAGTACGCTGCTCTAGTTTGTTTGCTTGTACAAGAAGTGGTGGCCGATTGATAGAGGCGCTTAGCATGTGTGCTTGTGACGCGATGGACAGGTCTATGAACCGCTTGGTGATGGACTACCTCGTTGGCAAAGGCTACCGCGACGTCGCCGAGGCGTTCTGGCACGACTCGAACACAAAGCGTACGTCTTTGGCTCGCGCATGTGTACATTGGCTGTCTCCCTCGTACGTTCATCCTGACAGTCAAGTGTGTGTGTGTCAGCGCATGTGGATCTCCAGTCCGTGCAAGAGCGCATGAGCATCCAGCAGCTGCTGCTCGAGGGACAGGTCCAGAAAGCGCGCAGCAAACTCGACCAGATGGACCCGCTCGTACGTCCATTGCTCTCTCTTGTCTATCGACCGATCTAGCATGTCGAGACTGCACCACGTCACACCCACCCGCGTCTTTGTCGCTCTCTCGTGTGGCGTGACGCCTGCTGTGCCGCCAGTTCCTGGAGAAGCACACTGCGATGGACTTTTTGCTCGCAAAGCAAGAGCTCATTGAGCTCATCAAAGCGCGCGACGTCGTCGCCGCACTGCGCTTCGCGGCGCAGCACCTCGCGCCATTTGGCGAAAAGAACGTACGTCCAGTGCGATCGGTCTTTTGCCACTTCAAGCGTTCTTCTAGTGGTCGACAGTGCACAGGCTTTTATGAGACTCACATTTAGTCTGCGCGCGACTCCCGATACTCAGCCGCAGTTCTTGCAAGAGATCGAGCACACGATGTCGCTCTTGGCGTTCGAGAGCCACGCGCAGTCGTCGCCACTCGGGAGCAGCGTCCTCTTGGACCAAGCGCAGCGCCGGCGCGTTGCTGACGAAGTGAACTCGGCGATTCTGAGGAATCAAAAGCAAGAGATCGGTGCGCTTTGGCTTTGGCATTGCTATGCAGCATCACTACCTCGCATCGCAATGCTCGCGAGTGCTTACACAAGAGATGTGTGTCGATGTGACTGGGCTCCCCAGAGCCGATGCTGCCGACCATGGTGCGCCAGTTCCGCTACATGGAGGACCAGCTCGCAATCAAGCTCCAGCGCCGCGCGAGAGGCATTCGCTTTGCCCCTCCAGCAGCGCACGACGACGCCAGTGCGTCCGAGTAACAAACGCTTGACCACCACGCGCGCGCGCGTCTCGCCCACTCCGCACCTGTACACTTCACAGACTCGCACAGAAACAGCACATGACATGCCATGCAGCCTCGCATCACCACCACCACCACGATCTCTCTCGCACAAGTTACGATCCTATCGACCTTGCGTCGCTTCGCTGTCTGTTGAGGTCGCTTCGCTGTCTGTTGAGGTCGCTTGCTCGGCTATTGGTCTACCTCGCTTGCTTCATACAGCGCCTCAATGCGCTCGAGCCGGCGCACAAGTGGCGTGGGGTTGTACGGAAACATCCCACTCGCGACCTGCTTGTCGATCTCGAAGCGAAGGCGAATGAGCACTGCGAGGACAGTATCGAGACGCGACTGCTGCTGCTGCTGCGGTTCACTCTGCGAGCTAGAGCACATCAGCGTTGCACATGACGCAGTCCAGTTGGCGCCGAGACGCCGCAAGTACCGGAGCAAGTACTCGAGCATGACGGTCTCGGACGATATGAGCAGATCCAAGAGCACCAAGTGGTCGTTCCCGAGCGTCTCGAGGATGTCGGCAAAGAGCAGATCCGGATCGAGCTGCTCACTCACGAACTGCGTGAGCTTCTGGAACGTGACGTGGCTGTGCGTGGCGCTGTCTCGCTGCACTGGATCCGCGTCCGTCGACTCGATCGTCATCGAGAGCTGCAGTAATGTGTTGAGGACGTCGACCATCACGTCGTCTTGCTCGCTCAGGACTGCGAGGATCACTGCGCGGTCTGGAAGGGAGCTATCAGTGCCAGCTGCAAGCGCAAGTGCCAGTGACTCATGCAGAGCGTTGCAGCAGCTCCGGTGCTCTACTAGCGTCCGAGCCAAGGAACTCACGAACGCGAGCCACGTCTGGAGGAACGCGAACGCACTGCGCGACGACACGAACGCCACTTGCGCTGCTCTCGCAGACGACTCACGTGCGTGCGACGCGAGCATTGCAAGCGCAGTGGACGTGAGTGTTGCGTTTGCCTGACCAGCTGTCAGAACGCGGAGGTACTGACACAACCAGTCGCATGTGCGCTGTGTTGAGTTGTTCTGGAGCTGGAGGAGTCGATGGAGGAGAGCAACGACTGCCCACGACACGTACGTCGGCTGCGCTGCGTAGTCGATTGCACTGCCAAGTAGCTCGAGCAGATCGGGTACGAATACGTCAAAGCCAGCGGTTCGCGCTAGTGCTGTCACCTCGTGCTGCTGATCGGCCTGAGTGACTGAGCGCAGCTCGTCGACGACTGCTGTGAGAAAGCGCAGGAGCTCGTAGATGACGCTGCTCGGTGTCGGAGAAGCTGCTGCTGGCGCTCGAAGCACCGAGTGTGCGATGGATGCGAGCAGTGACGTGCGATGCAGCACTGCAGTCAAACCTGGTCGTGTATGCTGCCAAGCTGCTGCTGCGTTCGTGTCGTCGCTGCTGGCGATCGACTCGCTCTCGCTCTCGTCGTCGCTGCAGCTGGCGTTAGTGTCTGCTGATGCGATGCCTTGTGGCTGCACGAGTTGTCGAAGGAGCTGGAAACGGAAGCCACTGGATGCACACCAGCGTGCTCTTGATGGCGATGGTAGGCTCTGATGAGGAGGAGGGCCAGTCAGCAGCAGCAGCCTGTCATGCGCATGCACCAAAGCAAGTGCACTCGAGTGAGCTGACTGCAGCAAACATGTACAAGCAATAGAGTACGACACAATACAAGAACACGCACTGGACGACCAGCGCAATGCGCTGCGAGTGCTCTGCTGGCGAGCAGGACTGCTGACTGAACATGCGCTGCTGCTGCTCCAAGTGCCGCATCGCAGCGAACGCTACAAGCGGGTCGTCGTCGTCGAGAAACGCAATCACGCGCTGCAGTGTAGCCTCAGAGCTATTGCGAGCGCAGTCAGTACCGTCGTTCACTGCATCGCTTGTGTCGAGGCGATCGCAGTTGCTTGCGCGTCGCTCGTCGAGTGCCTCGAGCGCATGTGCGAGCGCATTCACCTGCTGGAGCTTGTCGCGCCACATTGGACTCTTGAATCATTATGGTATTTGTATGCACCAAGTGATAGATTTGTTGACACTTGTTTCCTACATTTTACTTTCAAATATTCTAAATTTCAAGATCAGCGCACCTGATCTTGAAGCGATGCAGTCGACAGAAAGATCGGCGCAGTCGATCGATCGCGCAGGATGATGGAGCCGCTCGATGCGACCGACGTCGACACGGACGCTGCGCAGCACGCGACAGCAGTGGCCTCAGCTGCTGCTGCACCAGCAGTACCGACTGCTGCGTGGCCGCGCGCGTACTCGAGCGCGCTGAGCAAGTCCATGAAAGCGATGATCGGCACGAGCCGCTTGCGTCGGAGCACACACACAAGTGGCGGAGCCGACAGCGACGCTAGTAGCGGCCGCAGCACTGCTGCAGGTGCAAGCCGTTTGGCGACAAAGAGCGATGCTGACCACGACGAGCAAGCGTTTAAGCGCCTGCTCCTTGCGATCGAGAGCAACGAGCCGCAGGAGATGCTCGACCAAGTGGCACAGAGTCCACACGCACTGCGCATCTCAAACGAGGTCGCTCACACGCTGATCTCTATACGCGCGTGTATGCTTTGCTATGTGGTGGCTACCGCTACTGTAGCTGACGCTGCTGTGCCGCCCATATCGCCCTTCAAGCAGGACGAGTGCCTGCCGCTGCACCTCGTGTGCGCACTCGTGCCGAACTTCCTCTCCCTCGACGTCATTCGCGCCATGGTCGCGAGCTTCAGCGACAGCGCTGGGTGCATGGACAAGGCACGAGCTAATCACCGAAGCGTTGGCATTTGCGACTCGGTTGTGCTCACACAGGCGACCGCTCTTGCGACTGTGAGTGTAGTTGGGACAGACGCCGCTGCACGTCCTGAGTCTCAATCCGAGCGCGACGAGTCAAGCGGTCGGGTTGCTCGTCGCAGCGCTCCCAGCAAGCGTTGCGATGCGCGACAAGCGCTCCAACTTGCCGCTGCACTACGTCTGCGACGCGAGCAGTAGCAACAGCAGCGAGCATCTCGAGATGCTGCGGCTGCTCAGCGCTGACGAGTTCTACTCTGCGACGAACAGCGTATGCCCTAGCGTTAGGCGCTTTTGCGCCGACTCGGTCGTCTTGCTCGTAGCGCGCACTCACTTACCACTACTGCTCCTGCTCCTGCTCCTGCTGTTGCCGGTACACAGGAGCTGCGCACGCCGCTGCACTGCCTCGCGATGCGTCCAGCTGTGAAGAAAGAGGTGCTGCTGTACTTGCTCGGCTGCTGCCACGGAGCAGCGCGCACCAGTGACGTTGATGGACGGAGCGTCTTGCACTGGATCTGCGAGCTCCAGAGCCTCGACCTCGACATCCTCCAGCGTGTCATCGCAGTCTGCACTTCTTGTGCAAACGAACGCGACGCGGTAGGATCCACTCAGAGACTCGACAAAGTGCTGCTGCCGTGTGCTTGCAAGCGCATCTGTTGACTGATGTTTGCATGTGACGCCTGCTATGGGCAGAACGGCGAGCTGCCGCTGCACATCCTATGCCGCAACAGCGCCGTTCAGCCTGCACTCTTGCGTCGCCTCGTCAGCGCCATGAGCACGGAAGCACTGGGCGTAGCTGCCACGGTGCGTACTCGCACCACCATGAGTCGATCTGATGCGCTCTCCCCAGCTCGCTCGTGTTCAGATACTGACACTCGTACACGTTTGGTTGCTCAGAGCGGCACGACAGCGCTCCACTTACTCTGTGCGAACGAGTGCGTCACGCCTGAGCTCCTCATAGAGCTCCTCGCATCTGACACGCACGGCGCAGCGGCTAGTGCACTTGACTCGGTGCGCATTCTCTCTGTCTGATGCAATGCGTTCGCTCGCTTGGTGGCTTGCTCACACAGCAGCCAACACTGTCGTGAATGTCCGTCTGCCTTGTCAGTACGGCGCAACGCCGCTCCACCTGCTGTGTATGAACGAAGCCATGACGCCAGCCTATCTCCGCGCACTGCTGCTCACGTGCGAAGCTGACGGCGCATTCCCGCAGGACGTCGTACGTCCATACCACTGTGTCGCTTTCCACCCGTGCGTTCGCCTGAGCTGCACTGATACGCGCCGTATGCTCACAGCACGGTCGCTCGCCACTGCACTACCTCTGCATGAGCCGCGCGATCTCGCCCGAGTGTCTCTGGCTCTTCTTTGAGCGCTCGAGCGATTTGGTGCGGCAGCTCGACAAGGTACAGTCGATGCGGTGCACGCTCGCTCACATTCGCGTGAGCTAGATAGACCCCTGAACGCCTACTGATTGTCCCTCGATGACTGCGCTGTGCGTCGTGCGATGGCGATTGGACCAGGACGGCCGCACGCCACTGCACCACGTGTGCTGTAACCCGAGCGTCACGTCCGACGTGCTCGAGATCCTCTTTGATGCCTGGCCAGGCGCTGCGATGGTCGCTGACAAGGTTCGTACACAGCTCTGACCGAGTTGGCGCCACGGCGAGTGCTAGGCTGGCGGATTGTCAACCTGATGTGTTGACTGGCATGGGCTCCTATGACCACTAGGAGATGAAGCTGCCAGTGCAGTACCTCGTGGACAACCCTGTGTCGGTTCCCGAGATCAGCGCGCTGCTGATCAGTGGTCCGTCGTCCTATCGCCTGCGATACGATATCCTCGGCGTCGCGTGCGCGTGTGCGAGCTACACTGTCGACGCGGACGTAGTGTACGCACAGACGAGCTTTGCAGTCGACGCCAAGTCGGCTTCGAAAGTCATGATGCGGTTCTTCTCGACTGAGGCAGCGGCGACGCACGAGCGCAACGTTGTCGAGCGTCTCCAGCAAGCAGTACGTCCAGCACACACTCATGTTATCGGATGTCTTGCTCTATGAGTATTGGCTTGACAGACCGACTGCCTCGTGCACACACGCCTTGGGCATGCAATCACGACGACCTAGTTTGCCGAGAGCGAGCGCCGTGGCGACGACGGCTCGACGGACGGGTCGCTCCAGATCGTCGAGACGTTTGACGATGCCAAGCGCCGCGCAACGCTACGGAGCGCTGCAGTCGCGCCAGAGAGCCAGACGGGGTACGAGTGCTTGTATGCACATCATAGCGTCGAGTGGACTTGGATGTGTCTGCTCGCTTGTCACTGAGAACGCTATGGATCGATCACACCACGACTGCTCACTAACATCTGCAGCCGTGGTGTCAGCGATACATCTGTCGTCTTGAGCCACGCGCTCGTGCTCGAAGCGCCAGTGTACAGTCTCGAAGGACTCGCGAGTGAGCACCTCGAAGACATCGATGCAGTCAAAGCGATCGTGCGCGACGCCGCCGAGTGTCTCCGCTTCTGGCACGCGACTGCGCGCGTCGCGCATGGCAACGTCGTACGTCTGAGCGATGGCTGTGCCTGTATGTCGCGAGGGTGAGGGACTTTGAGACTCTCGCTCGGACTCATCTGCGGCGATGCACTGGACCAGAGCTTGCGCACGTTTGGCCACTTTGCGAGTCCAGGACTGAAGCTGTTCGACTTTAGTGCGAGTCGCATGCTCGAACGGCCGCGCAGCGTCAGTCGCGACGTCATCGAGTTGACTGCCTGTCCGCCTGAGGCGGCTCGCGCGCTCCTAGCGAACGATGCGTTCATGCCGACACCTGCGAGCGACATGTGGCAGTTTGGCTGTCTAGTGTACGTCCACCTGAGCGTGAGCAGGATCCGTGACAGTGGCTCTGACTTGAGTGTGCGCACTACGGCTGCTGCGACTGTTGTTGTAGATACGTCCTTGCGACTGGCAAGCCACTGCCCGAGCGCCTTGCGCCATGGAGCACACGCATGGGCGACGAGCAGACGCTCCACTTGATTAGTGCGTTGACCGAGCACGCACTGGCGTCTGCGATTGGCGAAGTCGACGCTGAGCTCCAGCCGATTCTGCAGCGCACGCTCGTGCTGAACGCCAGTCAGCGCTGGAGCATCGAGCGCCTCGCGGTGCGCACTTGGTCTCTTTCAGACCCTTCCAGTCGCGGTACTGCCAAGCGAAACAACGACTGACAGACTCGCTCAATCGGCGCCGTCCCTCTCTCTCTCTCTCACTTGATCGTTCAGCGCGCGCCTGGTATGGCAATCGACGCAGACGGCAACCGACCCGAGTCGTCGTCGAGTGCGTACGCGATGCTCCACAGCAAGCTGCAGAACCAGAGCGACAGCCTCACTGACGGCTCGGAGCACCAGCGCTCGGTCAAGCACGCGCAAGCGCAGCTCGAGTTCATGCGGCGCGAGCAAGCAGCGCTGCGCCACGAGCTCGTCGCGACAACGAGTCGTTTGCGAGAAGCGGATGCGGTGCGTTCGAGTCGACCCTGGCTGGGCTTGCTAACACTGCGAGCGCAGTACAAGGCACACAGCTGACGAGAGTCTTGCTTGCTGGTGATTGCACGGGTGGTCGTGGTGCTAGACCTGTGAGCGACTGACGGACGAGATGGCGCAGCTCCAACTCCAGCTCGCGAGCGTGACGCACCAGCGCGAAGAGGCGAAGCTCGAAGTCCAAGTGTTTGCGCACAACCACCAGAGCATGACGCACCAGCTTCACACCGCCGTGCAGATGCTGCTGAACCTCGTGCCACTCGCGCGCAAAGTCTACGGCGCTCGAGCCGACGAGTTCCTCTCGGGCGCGCTCTCGCAAGCGGCAGGCTGCGAGACCGAGCTGAGTACGCACTGCGAGCTGCTGTCGCCAGAGACGCCATTGCACGCAAAGACAACGAAGCAGAGCGCTGTGCAGGTCGTGAAGAGCCGGCTGCTCAACTCGCGCTTTGCGTACGGCTGCGTGAGCACGTGGGCGGGCAGCGGTAGTAGCAGCACGAACAGCCTCGAAGCCGCCGCAGACGACGACGCCTCGGCTGCGAGCGCGAGGTGCTACGATGACGTCAATGACGAGCACCCGCAGGAGGAGAAAGTCGGCATTGCGACTGCTGTTGAAAGTGCGCGCGACGCCCCTCTAGCTACCCAGGTACTCGACAAACTCGAGACTGCATTGACACAGCAGGCGGCAGTGCCAGCTGACCTGCCAGTGCAGCCTGATGTGAGCTTTGCGCCAGTTGCGTAGGTGCTGCAAGTCGCTGGTATGGAGCCTTTGGAAGATCGGGTTTGTGTCGAGCCACTTCGTCGTCGCGCCACTCGAGTGCGATCCCAAGGGTTGACAGACAGGTAGCTGCAGCAAGAACGCAAGTACGTATGAAGTGAGATGTGTTCGTGCACTTGCAGTCGAGTGCGAGATGTCATCGATCTCCATGGACTAGATCCAGCCGTTGTGCGCGAGCATCGCTGGACGCAGGATGTTGTACGGCCACTTTGCGCGCGTCTCGGTCGCCGCGATCGTGGTCTCGATGTCCTGCAGCGCCTTGTCAAAGTCTGCGACCACGCGCGCGAGTTTGGG
>JAASFT010000362.1:0-21989 GCA_023333885.1 Globisporangium parvum
GCAACCGCGAGGTTCAAGGTGCAAGTTGCGTCGAGCGTCGAGCGCCGAATCCTGGTGCGAAAGCAGTCTTGCGCGCTGGATGGATTGCGAGGCTCCGTCCAATCACTCGGATCGCGCCGCACTTCCAATCATCTCGCTCGAACACACTTGTGACTGAAGGGAATGGATCCCTACTGGCTCGCACCTGGTGTTTGACACACACACGTTGATGCCGATGCCTTCCGGTGTCAAGAGCGAACGATCGAACGAGCAATCATCGCGCTTGCTGCTCGCCAGAGCGCATGAGTGTGGGTTCGGTGCAGCACAAGGACTAATCTCAGTGCGGCTGGATGACGAAGCCTGCACCGTCCAGTCGGCAGTCTCGCGCCGCCGCGTATCTTGCATCTTCTGGAGTGCCTTCTGGTGCAGGTGCTTTCTGGTCGCGGAGATCGAGGCTGTCGGCGTGCAAATGATGCAGACGTTTCGAGTCGGCGCGCCCGTGAGCTGAGGTGTGCGCGCACCTGCAGCCGTCTCCGTATCTACTGGAGCGGCGTCAACCGATCCCAGTGCAGCGCTTCAATGTCGCCCAAGGGGTCTTCACCTTGCAAGCTCATGCCGCCACGCACTGCCCAGCGCACAGCGCAAGAGCGCGAGTTTCTTTGCTCGGCACACAGAATCACCGCCTTGGTCTTCGCGCACGCGATGCACGCAGCGAACGTTGGCGCAAAGTCGGTGAAGAGGATCTCGTGCATCTTGTGCACCAGGCGGCGCGAGAGCGCACTCGAAGCAGAGAGCAGCTAGAAACACGCTGCAGAAGCGCACGCCAGCGCGCGCTGCTCGCAGCATGCTTGGTAGTCGTAAAGCACGAAGTCGAGCAGTGACAACGTCATTGCTGCGAACCCGAGACACGCCCATCCGCACCATGTTGAGCTCCGTAAGATGCGCCGCACTGGACTTGTTGATTCGAGTGCGGCGCGTGTCCAAGCGTCCTGGACGGAGCCACTGCGCGCGATGTCCATCGAGATCGAGTGCGTTCGGATCAACGACCAACGATCCCATCGCGGTGTCTCGCTAGCGAAGCGAGGCAGTGCCTACTGCGCTGGTGCTGGTGCTTCGCTACCTCGGTTTTCGCACTATCTGCATCATTGCTGAAGTCGAAGCGAAAGTCGACGATGGTGCCAACTGAGCTTGCTGCTCGCGACGCGCACGTGCACGTGGCAGTCGACGGCGCGCACGTGCACGTGGCAGTCGACGGCGCGCTGCTGTTTCTGCTGCATGCGCTGCTGCGTTCGCACTGGTCGCCTGCTGCGACTGTTGCTGCTGCGAATGATACTGGCGATCGCCTGCAGCAACAGCAGTCGTTGCCGCTCGATCTACATGCGTTCGCTGGGAACGTGAGTCTTCTCCCTGCAGTCGTCTACGACGTTCCACGCGACGCCGTCCAGCAGCACAGCAGCAGCAGCAATGACTCGACGACAACCTCTCCTGTGCATGTGCGAGCGATCCGCGTGCAGCACAGGCTCTTTGTGCACTTTGTCTCGACTCGAGTGACGCTACGCCTCGACCTCGTGTACGTTGCACAAGCGAACCAAGCGGTGTGCACGAGTGCGACTGTGTCTGTGCGCTCGTTCTCGCTAGCGGCGGCTCTGCCATCTCACAGCCGCATGCGATCATCCTCTACTGGCCATACATACGTAGTGTGAGCGAGTACGCTCGCGCAGCTCGTGCAGGCGACGACGCCGTCCCATCGCTTGCCACGAGTCCCAGAGGCAGAGCTCGCGTCGTGCGCGTGGGCGACTGGATCTGTCAGCACGAACTGCTGCGCTGGCGTCTCGAGCGCAGCGTCTTCCCTGCGCTTGCGTCCAAAGACTCAGCGCCGCGCGTGGCGATGGCGGCAGAGCTCGCGCAGCTCTCGGAGCCGCTGCTCACGCGTGTCTGCGCGTTCCTTCCGGCGCGCGACTTCCTGCGCACGACGCAGACGAGCAAGGTGCATGCGCTGGCGACTGCTGCTGCCTGTCGAATGGCTCTGAGGCTGCTCACTCACGCCCACTCCGGGTGCTTCTCTGGTAGAGCATGCACCATGTGGTCGATAACCAAGAGCTCTGGCGCGCATTCCTCCAGCACGGTCGGTCGTCACCATTGGTACTGCGACGCCTTGTAGGCCGACTGACTGATGCGGCGTCTGCTCTCCTTCTAGACTTTCCAGCCGCTAGTGGCAACGGCAGCAACGCTCGAGCAGCGTACGTGGAGCTGTACATGCGCCACGCCAGTTTTGTTCGTGACTTCGAGGACTACGTTCGTCGTGAGCGTCTTGCTCAGCGCGAGCGCGAGCAGCGCAGTGGTGGCTTCGCGCCGCGCATGCTGCATACGCCGCAGTTGCTCCCGCCGTCGCCGTTCGCCCTGGCGGTGTTCGGTCGACGCCGCCGTAGTCTCAACGACGACGACGACGACTTGCGACTCGCGTTTGACGCATAGGCGCGTGTCCTCCTCCATGCGTATGTAGCGTGTCGGTCGTATCTGTATCTGTTCGCGAATGCCCATTGCCCCAGCTGTCACACTACGACGTCGTCTCCATGTGAGGTCGGTCCGATTGTCCGTTACTGCGAAGTGTTGAACGTTGCGGTCGACCCACGGCACGGTCAGACGCACAGCATCATCATGCGCTGGGGCGACAAGCCAAGCGCGCTCAGTGGCGCGAGCCGCGACGAAGATGCACCGAGTGCGTCCGCTGGTGTGCGGACGCAGCATCCGAAAGCGCCACCGCCAGTGCTCCGACGAGCGGGTCCGACACCGGGCCTCACGGGCACAGCGTTTGGACGGGCTGTGCGTCCTAGCAAAGGCTCGGCCAGTAGCTCGACAGCAACGAGTGCACTGAGACACGAGGACCTCAACGCATTGCCGAGTGCCATGAACGCACCACCGCTGGTCGCGCCGTCGTCGTTCCTCGTGTGTGCAGGCAAGAGCGTCGCTTCCAACAACAACGAGCAAGCAGATGACGGCAGCAATACTTGCGATGACGCGACGTCCGACGCCACGCGCTCGGGTCACTGCGATGGCCGTGGCGTGGTCTCATCCGAGCTCATGCGAAAAGCGGTGCAGCGCTCCGACTCGGAGCTCGAGCTTATCATCAGCGACCTCCGCGAGAAGATCGCGCTGCAGCATCGGCTCGACGAGGAGAAGCGCAGGACAGCAGCGAGTGCGATGGAGCGCAACGGCGCACTCGACTCGAGTCGCAGTAGCGACAGCAGTGCGTCCGAGCACCACGCGCGCAAGCACTTGAAGAACCCTGTCGAACGGATGAGTGAGAACCAGAGCGCATCAATGGTGGCGTCCGTGTCAAACGCTCACGTGCTCAAACGGAAGGGGTCTGCGAGCGCTCTTGGTCGCCTTCAGGCTTCAGCTGCGGCTGGATATGAGGCGAAGCTTGCGCCGCCTGAAGTCGTGGCAACAGGCATCGCAAGTACAACGTCGCTGTCCCGCACGAGTCTGCTTGGGAGTCTTGGCACCGCGGCGTCAGGGGGAAACCTGCATGCCTCCAGCGGCAGCGGCTTTGCTCATGTCTACGACGCAAGCGCATCGCTTAGTCGAGTGTACGACGACGAAGGGATGCTCATTCGATCATACGCACAGGAGGGCGGCGCTGCAAGCTCCAGCGCGGTCAACTATCCTTCCCACGTCTATAATTCCGCTGCGATCGGGCCGCAGCGGCCGATTGTCTACAGTCAGAGCCAAGGCGACGCAAGGCATGTGCGGCGTGCGAGGCGAGCGCGCAAGGAGCGCGTGCCTGTGCCAGCGAGCTTCCACCTCGACCTCCAGCGCGGAAACAACGCAAGCGACAGCGACTCGTCTTCGTTTAGCGATGGTGACGAGAACCCGTTCCTCGCACACGGCGCGCTCTCACCAGTTGGTCCATGGATGACGGAAGGTCGTCCTGAGACTGACGGTCTTGACGCACAACACTCGCCGTGCTCTGACTCCGTCTCGTCACTCTCCTCGGCTCGTGTAGACGCTACACTAGCAGGCCTCTCACCGCGATCGCGGCTCCTTTGGTTCTCCGAGTGCGCAGACAGCGACAGCTCGTTGTCGCCAGCAGTGTCGCTTCCTTCCGGGCGACATCGCCACCTGACGCGAAGCACAAGCCACGCCAGCACGTTCCGTCCTTCGAGCGCAGATAGCAAGCCGCGCAAAGCAAACGGCAGCAGCAAACCACCCGCGACGCGGTGCACGTCCGCCAAGCCATCGTGCACGTATGCCTCGCAGCAGCAGTCTCGATCGAGTGGGAGCTCTGAGGCGACGTCACCAAGTACAAGAGCGAAGAACAGAGCTGCAAGCGCGAGTGTATCTGCGAAGAAGCGACCGCAGAGCAGTGGTGCAAGAGTGCGCAAGCCAGGAGGCGTGTGACGCTCGTGCATGTTGAGGACGACACTAACAGACGATGAATAGAGCGAGCGCTGATCATACAAGTGTGGCTTTCAACGTGGACATCGCTACCCTATCGCCTTCTCTCTACTCAAACGCGCTCAAGACTCGCTCACGCTTCGCTCCGGTTGTAGAACATCCGATCGCGCATCGACATGCCAAGCGCCGCAGCCTCCACGCGATGTGACGCATGCGCGGGCGGTCTCGTGCGCGCAACGTCTTTGTCTCTTGACGCAGCCGTGTGGCTGTTGTTGAGCTCGTCGTCGTCGCCATCTTCATCGGTGTCGTCCACTTCGGGTCCCAGCTCTTTCACTACGGCGCTTGCCTGCAGCTCCTTGCGCTGCTTCAGACCGTGCGACTCGACGATCTCTGCGACGACATCGTCGAGCGTCAGTTCGCCGCTCTCGTGCTGCTTCATCTCGTGTTCTTCACATGGTGCGCTGTCCGGGACGACTGCGCACTGGAACATCACTGCGAGTGCGTCAAGGACGTCTTCGACGTGCGCAGCGTCTTCCTCACTGCGACCTTCCATCGCTGTCGCTACTGCACCGGTGCTTCGTTGACGGCGAATGTCGCCGCTCGGGTCCACGTAGTTTGCCAACCAGTCAGGGACCCACGCCACTTGATCGCGCAAGGCGTCGCCACCACCGTCACTCGATCCAAAGACGCACTGGAGCAAGCGCGAAGTGCGTCCGCGCATGACGCAGAACCTCAGAAGCGCACACGTGTAGCTCTGCAGCGTCTCATGGTCGCGGTAGTAGGCTGCAGCTTCGAGCAGTTCTCTCGACGCCGAGAAGATGTGACTGTGGCTCCGAGCACTTGCGACCGCCTGCGAGGCGTCAAGTCCTGCAACGTCGCGCTCTTCAGCGTCAAGCAGTTGCTCGATGAGTCGCAGGATCGGCTGGACATGCGTTGCCTTGAGGTCTTCGAGCACCGCCATGAGCAATGAGAGCAGCTTCTCACGCTGCATCGCACTGCCGCGCTGCGCAATGCGCACGAGCACAGGCGCGAGTTCCTGATCGAGGCCGCACCACACGACGTTCGTGAGCGCTGTCTGGCTCAGGAGAAGACTCACATCGACTGCCATGCCGCAGTGGCGCGACCGGTGGTGCGAGTTTGCGGACACGCCATCGCTGCACACGAGCGGCAGGAGCTCAGTGAGGATGCGGCGTTCGACTTCGAGCGTACAAGTGCGGACACGGGGCTCGCCACCAGAGGGACGGAGCGTCGTCGATGCGTACGGTCCAGGCACATCAGTCAGTTCGGTCTGGAGCGTGAACAAGAGCCTGTCGACGAACTGGAGACTGTGCGCGAGTATCGTGAGCGTCATCGTACGTGCTTCTGGCGCGTCTGCGAACATGATGCAGACGCAGCGCTCGAGGAACGCGCCGATGCGAGCGAGCGCGCTCATTGTCGCATGGCTCGAGAGCGAAACAGCGCCGCTGGTCGTCGGGTCCAGGATTTCGAGACGTGCGTGCTCGCGGTCGTAGAACAGATCAAGGAGCGTGCGGTAGAAGTCGTGGAGGACAGCACGGGACGTACTTGCGTCGTCATTGTCCATCGACGCAGCATGGCGAGAGAGAACTGAGACGGACACCTCGAGGATCGCGAGGCAGCCGTCCACGAGCTCCGGGTTGTGTTCATTCAGGAACACGAGGTCAAAGACCCACGAGCGCGCAGCAGACGCACTCGCTGGGCTCGATGACGCGACAGCTTCACGAAGGAGCCACGCACTGAATGCGCAGCGATCGGCATCGTCATCGTCGGTGCTGCTGATCGTCTCAGGGTCATCGTCTGCCGCTGATGTCGCTGAGACCCAGTTGAGGATCCGCGCCAGCAGCGCCGTCTGGTGCGCTGCGAAAGACGAAGTGGCCGCAGTGTCATCAGGAGCAAACGCTTGCAGAGACGCCATCCCAAAGAGGTACTGGCACCCGAGCACTACAGCCTGCACGCGATTCGTCCAGCCACGCGACTGGTCTGGAACTGCAGATGGGCTCGCCGCTTGCGATGGCGGTAACGCGAGCGTCTGGGCGACGAGCGTCTCGGCAAACGCGCTGTACGTCGGACTGAACGTATCAACGACGCGCTGGAACTGCGCGTTCTCCAGCTGCGTCTTTGCGACGAGCGCCGACAGCGTCGGGTGCACCGATGCGACTGTTGCGCTGCTCGCTTTGTTCGTAGATCCGGCCAGTGCGTCGACACGGCGCTCGTACACAAGCATGTACGCGCTTCGGCGCTTCATCTGGACGTGGCTTATGCGCGCGTGGCCGTCCCAGAGCTGCTTCACCTCTTCGCCGCCAAAGCACTCGGAACCCAAGTCCTCAATGTCAAACGCCCGCACCGCTTCGTCGTTGAACTCGAGCCACGCAGACGACGATCGCGCCTCGCGGTCTTTGATGAACGAGTAGTAGTGTCCCATGTCTGCGCTCCCCGAGTGCACGACAACGCCGACGAGGTCGTACATGATCGAATCGGTCGCGTCTGCGGCGCCAGAGAGTCCGTCGCGCGTGAACGGGAGCAAGTCGAGCTCGTGCGGGAACGCCAGCGCGTCGTGGACCTTGCGCTTCTCCATCGTGTCAAAGTCGAACGCAAAGCGCTTGAGGTGGCACACGAGCGTCTGCGGCAGCGTCTTGACGCATACACGCTTCGTTGCCGCGACTTTGCGCTCGAGGCGCTCGCAATAGTACGCGTTCGCGCCATCGAGCGCTTCGCCCTGGACGTACTGCGCAAGTGAGTCCGTGAGCGTCGGCTGGCTCGAGACGTCAAGACTGAGCGCAAAGAACTTTTCGTCGCGCTCCGAGACGTCGCCGTACTCAGTCGTAACCTGGTGCACGAGCACGCCGCCAAAGCAGTTGTCGAGGAACGTCGCCTTTGGCGCGTCAGGCACGCTTGCACGAGCGTCCTGAAGTTCGCGACTGCGACTGCTGCGGAGACTCGTGTCGAGGCGGTCGAGGAGCAAGCAGAAGAACTCGTCGGCGTCCATCTGCACGCGCACGTCCGTGGGTTCGCCGTCGAGGTCGCGGTGCGAGAGCGCGAACGCGGTTGGGTCGAGCGCCTTGCGCGTCGAGAACGCAAGCGCGGCGAAGAGCTGCTGGAGCTGCGCGACTTCATCCGCCCACTCGACGCTACTGTCGCTGCAGTCGGTCGCCAAGAGCCCGTCACGGAAGCGCGGCGTGAGGTAGAGCTGCTGCAGGAGCGCGTTCATGTAGCAGACGCAGCCAGGGTTCACGAGTCCAGCGTGAGTGCTCTCGCGCGCAGAGTCACGCAAGAGCTCGCGTGGCACAAAGCGCCAGGGGCGACCGCGTTGACTGAGCGTCTCGAGCACCGACGCTTGGAACGCCGCGTGGTGCGTCAAGACGTAGTTCATTGCTGCGTGGATCGAGTCGACCGAGTTGGCTGCTGCTGATGGCTCAGATGATGGCGTGAGGAGCGAAACGAGCAGCGCGTGGGCGAGCGCGCGGCTGTCGTCGCTTGTACACGCTGGTAAATTGGCAGCCGGAGCAGTGGCGCCATCGCCAGACGCCTGGGCGTCGCCAAAGAGCAAGTGCGTGAGAATGAGGTCGAGTGTCCACTGCGTGGTCGCTCCAATTGCGCTCTGGCCCTGGTCCTGGGCTTGCAGGGCGTCGTCATCGCCATTGCCTCGAGGCTGAAAGCGTAGCGCTTGTTCACGAAAGACGTCCGCGAGACCCACGAGCGACTGTAGAACGCGCATGAAACTGCTCACGCCGCGCTCGTTGACGTCTGTCGCAGGACTGCTGTTCTCTGAGACCGATCGCGTTGCAAGCTCGTGCAGTTGCATGAGCAAGTGCGGGACGACTGCGTGCGCATCGAGCCACGACACGATCGCGTCCCGCTTCAGGCGCTCGAGACGCGGGACTGACTCGCGGAGCACGCGCTCGAGAAGCGCAAAGAGCTGCGAGCAGTCGGACGACGCGGTAGGTGCAGCACTAGCCAGTGCGCTCAGGTCGCACACAAGGCGCTCGATGAACGCGCCTGCACTCGCACTTCTCGGCAATGCCTTGGCTAGGAGGTCAGCCAGAGTCGAGAGTGTCGCCGTTCGAGCGGCGACGGACGGGCACGTGAGCAGCAGAGCGTTGAGCCAGTCTGCGAGTGTAACATGACAGCGAGACTTCGCGCTTCGGGTCGGCGCCGACGTCAAGATGCGTGAATCAAGCGCTCCGACGGCCGCGAAGAGCTGTACGCTGCACTGGATCGCCTCTTCGACTTGGCTCGAGAGTACACCGCGTCCACTCTCGGAGGCGTACGCCATTGATAGGCGCATCGCTTGGTCGCGCACGGCTGTGAGGTCGATCGTCTCCACGAATGTCCGAAGCGTCGAATCAAACAAGCGCGTGTCGAACGCACACGCCACTGCGTAGCTGTCAGCGCGAGGGCGTCGCTGCGGCATGCGAAGAACGTACGTGAGCGTCCGAACGAGCGCGGCGAGGCACGTGGCGCGCAAGTTGGTTGCGTAGACTGAGGCAGAAGCGTCTGCCTCAGTTGGGTGATCAGTGCTCCAGCTCAATAGCGTCTCGTAGAGGTGATGCGCGCCGCCCAAGCGCACAAAGCGCTCGCGCCACTGGCGTCGGGCAGCGTCCGCTGTCGAGTCGCTCTCGAGAGTGTCTGAGGCGTCTAGCGGGAGCAGCAGCGCTTCGACGAGGCGCAATGCGTACAGCAAACGGTGCGTGTTCGTCGTCTCGAGTTGGTCGGTCCAGACGACGTCGCGGACAACATCACTTACGTGCGCGGGCGGTCGCAAGCGGATCATCTTGCGCAGCAGCGCGTTGTTCGTAGGCAAGCGGCAGAGAAGCTCCCACGTGCGCTGCGACGTCGCGTCGGGCCAGTCCACGAGCTGGAAGAGCGTGTCAAAGTACGCGCCGCGGTTCGCGAGCACGTGGCTCGCGACGCTGTACTTGGATGTCGGCGGTGGTCGTCGTGGTGACGACGATCGACCTGCAGTCTCGGCGCTGTGGTCGGCAGACGGAGGCGGCAGCTCTGTCGAAGCGTCGTGCAGCGCTTGACTCAGGTCTTCCGTCGACAGGTCAGGACCGCGTGGAGGCGACACGTCCTGAGGCCACAGCAGCGTCGGCCGCACGCGCAGTGTCGGCGACGTGATCACCGCCCGAGCTGGCAGCGGCAGCGAGTGATCGATCGCCACAGACACCCTGCTGCTGCGCTCGTGCGTCCAGATCCTAGAAGCATCCGCTGCTCGACCTGGCTCATCGTTTTCATCGCTGCTCTCGTCGTCGTCCGGGATCGCGTCAAGCATCGCGTGGTGCTGACGGAACGTCCAGCTCGGACGACGCAGCGGCCCAGACTCACTTGCTGCTGGCCCAGTCGCGACGACATGCACCTCTTTCATGGGCGATGGGTAGATCTCGAGGTGCGGCAGGCGTTCTTCGAGGTGCTCGAGCTCCCAACCCTTGCGACCACGCGGTATCGCGCCACTGTTGCTCAGTGCGTCGCTCAGGTGACGCGGCGACTCGCTCTCGGTGTCGATCGCAGCAGCCGCGTCGCACGCATCGAGGAAGTACCGGAGCAAATCGATGCAGCGGTTCACAGTCGCAATGCTCTCGACTGGTGCGTGATCGGCGGCAGACTGCGTCGGCGCTAGAACGCTTGCTGCCTTGGCGTCTTCAAGAAGGCGCATGCACGTGTCGACAAACTCGAGCTTCTTTTGCACGAGGACGTCGTCCGTCTCGCGCGCAGCGTCAGGCGTGAACTCGAGGTAGAGACTCGCGAGGAACGTGATGCAGTCCTCTGCGACGTCTGCTGCCGGTGCGGTGACTGCCAATCGCCAGAGCTGCGTCACGCCTACGAGCGGCTTGCCAGTCGCGAGGCAGCTGCGTCGGCCACTGCGGTCTGGCGCTTCGCGTTCGGTGTTGCTATCATCGCTTTGCTGTTGTGGCGCGGTCAGAGTAAGTGCCAGACCCTCTCGCTGGAGGTTCAGGTGCTGGAACAGCCCCTGGAAGCACGTGAGCGCCGCTGGTGTCATGCGAGCAGCTGGGAGCGACGCGAACTTGTGAGCCACGAGGTGCTCGAGGAGGTCGTCTGACAGCAACGGCAACGATATCGCCTCGTCACCACCGTCGCTCATGCGCTCAACGGACGTGTTCATGCAGCATGCGAGCCAAGCGAAGCACAGCGACGCGTCGTCCTCAGCATCCGGGTCGTCGACCAAGCGCTGCCAGATCGCATCGAGCTGCGCGCGAGAGAGTGCGGAGTCTGCGCTTGCGACGTCGCGAGAGTGCGTCTCGAGGATCCACGCAGCACGGAGCGCAAGGAGCCGCGAGTGCAGTGCGTCCGTGCGATTGACGGGGACGCCACTGGTCGGCAAGTCCAATAGAGCCGCAAGGAGTACGTCAATGACAGAGCTGTGCTCGTGCGTCGTGAGCACTGGGACGCGCCACTGGAGCTCGGCCACGAGAAACGCGAGGCGCGTGAAGGCTGTGAGTGATACGCGCGTCGGCGCACCAGAAGCGATCACATCGAGAGCCGCTTGGAGAAAGCCAAGGGCAATCCCACTCGTGTGACCAGCGTCGTCGTCGTTGCTCTCACGCACTGCACGCTTGGTGATCATCTCCATGTGGTCGAGGACGTCGTCGATCGCGGCGTCCGACTCGGCTCGTGGGATCGCAACGGTCCAGAGGTGCGTGAGCACGACGTCTCGGAGACCCTCGCGGGTTTCACTGCTGTCGCCAAGGTCACCCGCGTCGTCTGAGACTGAGGCGCTGCGCGCTGCAATCGCAGTCAAGAGCGCGAGGTCGCTCGCATCAACTGCACTAATGTCCTGGAGCTTGCCGAGCAGCACGCGCAGCAGTGGCGCATCGAGGCAGTGAATGAGGTCGAGCAGCAGGTCGTGAGCGACTGCTCGATGGGCTTCATGGCGCTGGTGACTCCCACTGCTGCCGTAGTAGCACGTCCACACACGACTGAGCCAATCTGCATCGAGACACTCGAGCTCAGACGCGAACTGGAAGAGCGGGAGCGCGCGCTTGATGAGCTCTGCGTGGCGCTGTTCGCCAAAGACGTCGTCGAGGACGTCGCTCTGCTCGAGCCACGCGACCACGTGCGCGAGCTTCCGCATGAGACTCGCGGCTGTTGGCTGCGCTTGCACCTCGACCTGCGCGTTTAATTCGCGCGTGACAAGCGCGACGATGTCCGAGAGGCCGCAGATGCGCTTCTCGAGCGACGGACTCTGGAGCTGGCGCCGAAAGATCGCAAGCTGCAGCAGCTGGACGCTCTGGCGGAGCTCATCAGCATCAACAGCGTCGTCTAGGACAGCTGTGTGGTTCCCCACTGTCGGAGGCTCGAGGACTTTCACGAGCACGAGCTCCATGACTTGAGCGACTTCGACGAGCGCCTCGCGCGGAACGGCGTGGAACTCGGCGGCTGCGACGGTCGTGACGAAGCACTGCAAGGCGTCGCAGAACGGACGCACATACGCTGCGAGGAACTGCGGCGCGAGGTGCTCGGCCACGCCGTAGAGCGTCCGGACGATGCACTGCGTCGCTTCGAATGACAGCACTGTGTCAATGCAGTGGCCGTCCGCATCGCGCACGAGGCTCCGGAGACTCGAGAGAAAGAGCGCAAAGCCACCGATGTCGCCCCAGAACGCCACGTTCGCGACAAACCACGGCGAGACGTGGGGGGCTGGCGCTTGGACGAATGCAGACGTAGCGTCCTTGTCGCTGACTGTGTCTGCTGCCATAGAGCTACTAGTGCTACTGCAGTAGAACGGCCGCTGCTCATCGAGGATGCGCAGGAGCGACGGCAAGAGGCACGGGTCACCCGTCAGGAGCTTCGCTTTCGCTTGCGCGAGCACAGTTTGTAAGAACCGGTTCACGCGCGGAGCACACGCCGGTGCGTACGTCTGTGTCGCGAGCACGAGCTGCACGGCTTGCGGCACAAACTCGGTCAGGAAGCGCTCGAGCAGGTCGTCTGAGAGGCGCCACGGTTCCTCCTCGTGGCCGCTTTCGTCTTCGTCTTCTCCGTCACTCGCATCCTCACGCGCAGGCTCAGACGATGCGATCCCACAGACGATCTCGAGCACGAGCGCCGGGTCTGAACTCGTCGCGAGTTCGTTCGCGAGCAAGAGGCACGTGCCGTCAAAGTCGCGTGCGAGCACCACGGCGATCTGCGCGACGTCGCCCCTCGCGTCGGTCGCCATCCCCATGCGCGCGCTTGTGATGCTGTCGGTCGAGGGCAATGGCTCAATGGCACGTGCAAGCAGGTTCTCTGTCAAAGCGCCGCATGTAACCGCTCGACGGCTCGCGTCACACGTCACAGACGGTTTAGACGTTATATGTTATACGTTATACGTTATACGTTATACGTGCAGGACATCCGAGTTCGCGATGGCGGAGAGGTCGGAGTCGCCGATGGACGGCTGGTGGCGACTGCTCTGGTTGCGCCTCTGCGAGGCCGACCGACTTCTGGGCCGCGCCCGCGTTGTGCGTCTGCTCGTCAGTTCCTTTCGCCGATGTGCTCGCGAGCTTCGACACGTCGTACGCACATCGAGCGAGGCGACAGGCGGCACTGACGCCCTGCGATTCGACTGGAGCGCGTCGTTGCAAGTGACCTACGAGTGCTACTGAACGAGCACTGCGTCGAGCGTGGCAATGATGTCGTCTAGTGGGACGTCGCCTCGGGTGTTTCGACGCTTGCGCTGGAGCCAGCGGGCGCGAGCGCCTGCTGCCCTTGCGCCTGCGTAGTCGCGCACGCGATGGTCGCCCACGTGCAGCGTGTGCGAGAGCGAGTGGCGTCCAAGCGCAGCGAACGTCGTCGTGAAGATTGACGCCTGGGGCTTCATCGCGCCGTGCGTCCACGAGGTCGTGACGACGTCAAAGTACTCGTCGAGCGCAGCCTCGCGCAAGATCGCGTCCAAGCGCTCGTCAAAGTTCGAGATGACGCCAAGCGACACGCCGCTTGCGCGCAAGGCGTCGAGCGTCGGGCGCACGTCGTCAAACACGCGCCACGCCGCGCCAGTGGCGTAGTGCGCGTACACTTGCGAAGCGAACTGCTCGCTACTCTCGCTGTCGTTTAGCTCACGCGAGAGCTCAGTTGGGAGCGTAGTGAGCACGAGCTCGCTCCACCACGCCGCCGCTGTCGCTGGGCCATCTGTGAGCGCGTCTGCGCGTCCAAAGTTGGGCTGTGCGACCGAGAGCTGCTCGAACGCGAGCGGGAAGTGCTGGTCAATGTGCGCTGCTGCGCTCGCGCGCTGCGCAGTTGAGAGCCGCTGGCGCGTCGCGTCCTCAAAGTGGCGCACGTACGTCGCGCCGACCGGCTCGCGCAGCTGGAGGAGCGTGCCAGTCACGTCGAACGTCACGGCGCGCCACGGCAGCCGCTCGGCTGCGCGCTTCGTCGCCATGTTCAATCTGATGGTGTGTGCAGTGGCAAGGCTAAACAATCGATAGTGATGAAAACAAGGGGGTGAACAGCACAAGTGTACGCGAAAGGACGCAACAGCTTCAAGCCAAAGCCGAAGCACGAGCAGCTCGCAGAAGACGCACGTCGCGACGGCACCTGAAGACCCACGAGACGCAAGACGCTATCGCTCGAGTATGGGCGTTCCACCAACGGCAGCAGCAGCAGCAGCAGACGGCGATGCATTCAAGCCACCACCAGGAGCAGCGGTCCAAACCGCAATGAACGAGGCACTCACATCACCACGTGACGCTTTTGAAATGACGATCTGCTGCCTCGGCGCAGGCTACGTCGGCGGATCGACCATGGCAGCCATCGCTGCGCACTGTCCGAGTGTGCGTGTGCTCGTTGTTGACTCGTCGGACGCCAAGATCGCGCGCTGGAACAGCCCAGAGGCGTCCGAGCTGCCAATCTACGAGCCTGGGCTACACGACCTCCTCACAGCCACGCGCGGCACGAACTTGAGCTTCACGACTGACGCGCAGCGCAGCATCCAGGCAGCCGACGTGGTCTTTGTGTGCGTCGACACGCCAACGAAAGCAAGTGGGCTCGGCGCTGGGAGTGCGTCCGACACGAGCAACTGCGAAGACTGCGCGCGGCTAATCGCACAGTACGCCACGTCCGACACGATTGTGGTCGAGAAGTCGACTGTGCCGGTGCGCACTGCAGCGTCGATGCGCGAGGTTCTGCAGGCAAACGCGAGCAACAACGTGCACTTTGAGGTGGTGTCAAACCCCGAGTTCCTCTCCGAGGGTTCGGCGGTCGCGAACCTCCAGCGACCGAGTCGTCTGCTCATTGGCGGCGCTGCGACACCGAACGGCGCCGCGGCTGTCGAGCGGCTCGTGTGGATCTACGCGCACTGGGTGCCGCGCACAAAGATCCTGACGACAAACATCTGGTCCTCGGAGCTCGCGAAGCTCGTGGCGAACGCGTTCTTGGCGCAGCGCATCTCGAGCATCAACTCGATCTCGGCGATCTGCGAAGCCACCGGTGCAGACGTCCACGACGTCGCGCGCGCCGTGGGCATGGACGATCGCGTCGGGAGTCGGTACCTCGACGCATCCGTTGGCTTTGGCGGCTCGTCGTTCCAGAAAGACGTGCTCAACCTTGTGTACTTGGCCGAGTCGCTCCACTTGCCAGACGTCGCAGCGTACTGGCGCCGCGTCGTTGAGCTCAACGCGTTCCAGAAAGACCGGTTCGTGAAGACGATCGTCCACACGATGTTCCACTCGGTCGCAGGCAAGAAGCTCTGCGTCTTTGGGCTCGCGTACAAGAAAGACACGGGCGACACGCGCGAGACAGCAGCGGGTGCTGTCATCGAGGCGCTGCTCGTGGAGCGCGCGACGCTCGCTGTGTACGACCCGCACGTGCGGCCTGCTGACATGGTCGCAGAGCTCTCGCGCCAGGGTATGCGCGAAGACGACTGGCGCGGTCGACTCGAGTTCGTCTCGGATCCGTACACGGCCGCGAAAGGCGCGCACGCGGTGTGTGTGCTCACGGAGTGGACGACGATTGGCGACCTCGACTACGCGCAGATCTACGGCGCAATGACTAAGCCCGCGTTCTTCTTCGACGGCCGCAACGTGCTGCCGCATCGCGTCCTGCGCGACCTCGGCGCCGAAGTCTACGCGGTCGGGAAGCTCATTCGCTAAGTCTTTGCGTCGTCGCCGATCCGTCTCCTGCAGATGTCTACGTGTATTGAGGAATACAGTTGCATGGAATGCACAGTGTCCGTCGCTCCGAGTCACTGCACTACACTACGAAGCGAGCCCGGTGATCTGGCCATTCGCAAAGTATGTCTGCGGACGAGCCCATGGCGCTGTGTTAGGGTAGATGTAGAGCGGGTAGAGGCTCCTGCCGTGCGACGCAGTCGAGCGCATCGACTGCTGGTTGTAGTCGAACTCGAACGTCCGCTCGGTGCCGTACTCGTCCAGACACGGCGGCTGCGTGCAGTAGTACCACCCAAGCACGTCGTGCTTTTGCCACGACTGCCCCGTTGACGCAGTGAAGCCCTAGGTCGCACAGCACGAGAGTGAGGTCAATAGCGACTCAGCAGTCAGTCTCTGTCTACTGCACGACGAGACGTACTACGAAGGCTTCGTCTGTGGGCAAGCGCAGGGTCGCGGCCAAGTTGATCGGGATCGCAAGCAGCGGCGTGTCGGCCGCAATGCCGTCGTCCATGAACACCACGAGCGTCCCCACGCGCCGCCCTTCCGAGACATCGCGAATGAACTTGACGAGGTGCGTCGTCGATGAAAAGTACGGCGCATACTCGTACTGTGACGCGTCCATCCGTCCATTCGTAGCAGAAGCAGTTGTCCGGAGTGAGTGAGTGAGGCGCCACCTACAGACAGTCCTATTCACACACACACACACGCATGGCGTGGACCTTGATCTCGTTGTAGTACCGGATCTTGACTGCGTGGACCCTGCCGTCTGCGAGGTCTTGGAGCACTGTCGCTGAGAGCCGTGCCGTCTCGAGCAGCGAGTTCCCGCTCGGTCCGTTCGAGTAGATCGCGACGTGGTCGTCGAACGTGTCGGGTTGTTCGGTGTTGTACCACGTGTCGAACTCGATTGCGAGCGAGTTCGCGATGCCTTCGACGCCCAATTGACTGCGCTGTGCAGCGCCGAGCGTGCTCGTCTTGTTCGGGTGCGCATGCAGCACGAACGCAAAGCCGTCGCCGCCATGGACCGAGCACGAGCGATAGTGCCGCACGCCAAAGTGCTCGTCTTTCACTTCGACGCACCGCTTCGACTGGTCCGAGAGCTGGAACGTGAATCGCGTCTCAAAGCCCTGGAGCACCGGCAGTGGCTCGGCGTACCACACGGACGCGACTTGCCGCGGCTGCGACGCCGTGAGCCGCAGCCGCACAGCGCACCGGTTCAGCTCGTCGCTCTTTGCAAACGCGTCGCGGTGGCCGATGCTCGCCGTCTCGACTGCGATGCGCGCACTCGTGGTGTGGTTCTCCGTCTCGACGGTCTCGACCACGACCTTCTCGAGGAGCTGGTGCGTCACGGCTTCGAGCGACGCCTCGCGCATGTCGTTCGCGCCAGTGCGGTCCGAGTACTCGTTCTACGATGCAGTGCGCGGACGCATGAGAGAGGTGACCGCGAGCCTCTATGTTATGACCGCAACGCAGAGCGACGTACTCGCGCGATGCGCACGCAGCTGCTCGTTGCCGCGTCGCCGTTGAGAATGAGCCCAGTCGTGCCATTGAAGTCGTAGAAGACAAACTCTAGCGCACCACGCAGCGCAAGGTCAGTGCGGCACGCACAGCTACGGCGTAGAGCAATCGCAGGTCGCACACCTGCGTGTGCGATCGACGCGACCACGAACGCGCAGCTGAGCGGCCAGAGCCAACGCCGTCGCTGTGTCCTCATCATCGCCATTCCCTCACAGCGGCTCAGCTCCGCGACGGTTCACGTTGTAACTAGTATCACGGTAACCACAGTAACCGAGACCGAGCACCAGCATCCGTTGGTACCTCGAGCAGCAAGAGGTGGCCCCCGAGCGTGCGATTGCTCCGCTCGCACGTTCCATGGGCGAACAACGAGGTCGGACGCGCGAGTTGCGGAGCTACGTGTGTATTCGCACTCAAGCACATGCTCTCTCTCACACTCTCTTATGGCGCGACCTTGCGCGTCCAGCGGTAGAACCCGCGGTAGAACGGCTTCGCGTTGTGGAGCTCGAGGCAGTCGGTCTCGACGGTCTGCTGGTGCAACCGGTACCACTCAAAGAGCGCGACGCACTCGCTTGCACCGTCACGCGTGCCGCAGTCACGCGCCACAGCCGCGCGCACGTGGTCGTAGTACGTCTTGCACACCGGCGACGCGATGTAGTCAGCGTAGCCTTCCCAGAACGCCGGGGAGTCGGCCGTGCGCGCACAGAGCGCATCGAGCTCCTTGCGGTTCGCGCGGTAGCTCGCGAACGTCTCGTGGCAGAAGAGCGGCCACGTCGCTTCGTTCCACGGCCGGTGGACGTTGTCGCCAGCGCACTCGCGCGCCGCTTGCGACTCGCGCGCGTGGAACTGCGCGCACACGCGCGCTTGCTGCCACTTTGTATAGAGCTCTTTGAAGTGCACGACGAGCGCGGCGTCTGCGCTGCTCATGCGCGCTTCGCACGCGCTGAACACGTCGCTATCGCGCGCAAACTCGCTAAAGCTCTCGCTGCATTGCGCATCGAGCGCTGCTGCGGCCGCTGCTGTTGTTGCGCTCGAGCTGCTGCAGTGCGCACTCGCAAACGCGGCGATCTCGCGCACGCTCGCGCACACGTCGGCGCTGTCGGCTGTGCGCAGCAGCTGCCGAGGCGGGAGGTGAGCGAGCGCAGCATCTGCAGCGCACACTAGCAGGGAGAGGAGGAGCAGTCGAGGCGGCAGGGACGCGAGTCGAGATCGCGAGATGCGGCACCGACGCAGTGCCATCGTCGTTGGGGTCGTTACCTTCTTCTTGTCGAGTGGGTTCGCTTTCTGGTTGTTGAACGATCGCAAACAAGTGAATACGATGTTCGCATACATTTATCAAGTTCCATGTCGAATTCACATGCTCTGCGAGAGATCAGAGCTCGATCTTGGTCTCAGTTCTCGCCTGTCATCGCGAGCTCGCAAGTCACGCCACTGGGCACAGAGCACAGATGAACGACCTGAATGCCTCGAGCACCAGCAGAGCTACGCAGACAAGCAACTGTACTTTTCCTATTACGTGTGTGTGTGTGTGCAAGGCGGGGCTCCGATCGCTCCAGGTCACGATCAGTCGCTGCCGACGTCCTCCTCATCGAAACAGCGGCTCAGCAGGAGCATTCCTATCTGGCAATCTGTCGCTCGAGACCTCCTAGTTCTTGACGTAGTACGGGAGGAACTGGTGCTCGACCGGGCAGAACGGGAACACCGGCGTCTCGGGCGTCACTGTCTCCGCGCCGCCAAAGAGCACCTTGCCAGTCTCGATCGACACGTACACGCCGCAGCAGATGCACACGATGATGATGAAGATCGCGATCGCCTTCTCCCAGATCGGGAGCTTCTTCCAGCTCACCTTGAGGTAGAACGTGAGCGGGAGGATGAGGCAGCTCGTCGAGTGCGCCGACGCGCCGATGAAGTCCGCGAGCTCGAGGAAGTGGTCCTTCAGTGCCACGGACGCAACGACCGTCAAGGCAATGAGCACCGTGCGCAGCAGGACGTATCGCAGCACGTTGCGCGAGCCGCGGTACTCTGCGAGCTCGTCCGTGTTCTTCACAACCACGAGTCGCCGCTCCGCGCTCTGCTGCGACGGCTGCTCCAAATCGATGCTCGTCGTGGACTTGGAGTACATCGACGGCGTCTGCGCCGACACGTACGACAGCTTCGACAGGCGCTCGCCGTCCTCAGCGTCCACGACTTCGTCCTTGTGCATGCCGAGCACGAGGCGCTCGAGCATGTAGAACGTCGGGTGCATGAACGTCGAGAATGCGATCGTGATGTGCAGCTGCATGAACAGGTATGCCATGACGACACCGCCACGGCCAGCAGTGAAGCCGAGCGTCGTCAAGCCCGACGCACCCGAGCCAGCGATCGAGAAGAGCATGTTGCCCGACATCTGGCAACCGGTGGCGCTGTAGCCGAGCGACGCGAGCGCGATGAAGAAGCACGAGATGATCGAGAGCGTGACGAAGATCACGCGTGGCATGCGGTGCGGCTCGCTGTGTTCGCGCTGAAGGTCTGGGATCACGATCGCGGCACCGTACGCGAGCGCGAGGTTACCGAACACAGTCACGACTTGCTTAAGGCTGACGTCTGGCGACGGCGGCGACGGGTGGTCGCCCATCTCGTGCATGAGCACGTAGATGCCGACAATGTCAGCGATGACCGTGCCGAGCGAGCCGGCAAACATCATGCCGGCGCTCTCCTTCATGGTCGGCGTGAGTGCGACTGGGAAGACCACGAGCGCCATGAAGACGATCCAGTACGTCTGGCTGAACGCGCTCGGGAAGAGCACCATGAAGAGCTTGCTGCCGAGCACGAGGAAGGCGCACGGGATCAAGAGGCACACGCCCATCTGCGCCACGAGCGCGAGATACCGACCGGGTTTCCCCATCACCCACTCGCCGAGATCGCTGTACGTCTTGACGCTTTTCGGTGCCATGAGCATCACCTTCGAAAGTGCGACAGTCGCATAGATGTTGGACGCAGCCATGAAGAGCAGCGCTGCCATCGCGAGGTACGGCCCCGCGCGCGCAAAGTTGGCTGGCATGCCGAGCGTGCCGATGCCGCAGACGCAGCAGAAGAGAGCGAACGACGCCTTGAGGTCGTCCATCGTGTAGAGCGCGGTCGACTTGCGTGCAGTCGACATGGTGGAGCCGTGTGGGAGGAGCGTCTTGATTTCGATCTCTTTCTCTCGAGTCTCGAGTCTCTCGCTGGAGGTGTTGAGGTGGCTGTGTGTGTGTGTAGTGCGAGGCCAATTGGCGAATGAGCTCCTGCTCGTCAAGACCTGCTCTCGAGCAAGCGAGTGTATGGCCGCACGTTCAGAGACGGCAAGCCGAGGCACGCCGAGCAAGCACGCGAGCGCACCAACTGCGTTCAGGCATCGGCTGACTGACCGATCAAGGTGACTGAATTAAGCGCACCGCGACGTCCACGCAACGACGGCCAGGAGCACGTTCTCGACAGCACTGTACATTAGCAGCAGTGTCCGCTCTCTGCCTGCGGCAGCTCACGCATGTCTCGTAGGCTCCAGGCGATGGCAACCAGCTGGAGCTCGTCTCCGCCGAGATTTGATCGCGATACTGGCGCACAGGTGTGGTCTTCCACCCAGGCACGCTCGTGACTGCGGCTCGACGTGGAGCTGGAGTTCAGGGTCAGTCACGCGAGCAACGCAAGCGAGCGAGCACGGTGCGCACGGCAGCCAACAGAGTTCGAGATCGTGGCGATCCTGAGGTTCGTCCCAAGTGAGTGCTCTCAAATCCTCACTGCATGAGATATGAGATATCAGTTCAAACTCTAAATTTGTAAAAGCTGTTTTTCTACATTTAGTCTGCTTGGGCGTTCGTAGTCGAGAACTACTGCGTTATTAAGAGAGAGAGATGCGCGTTTTGGCGCGTGTGTGCGACTTTACCCGAGGCAAGATGCGGTTGCCACGCACCTCCAGAGACGAGCCACTCAAGAGCTCCGACTCTCGCGTCCTAGCGCTCGCGCTGACGACGCACCGCCAATTGTTCGAGACGTCTCCTCAACATGCACATGTGATGGAGCAGACACCATCCCCGCTCGAAAGATCCGACGAATGCAGTGGTGCTAGTGTCCTTTCAGCTTGAACGGCAATCGCATTCTGCGTGCTGCAGCATGCTGCCAATGGTGTCCATCGAGACTAGCGACACGAAAGCATGCGAACACACTTGTTGGTCTCAGCAGCAGCAACAGCAGCGCCATGGAGCGCTCGGTCGCTGCGAGAACGTCGTCATGAGCAAGAGCGCTTTTATGGGAACATCGATCAGTGCCTGCGTATCGCAGTGTCTGGCTCTGCGAGCGCTGCCCCAAGCGCTCACTCTTTGCGCCACTGCCGCGAGCACCGAGCACCGAGCGTTGGCGAGCGTTGATGGGTGGCGAGTAGGCAGGTGGGACTCGCGCGGAGCTTGAGCTTGCGCGCGCCTGCTCCTGCCTGCTCCTCCCGGCTCTTTCGCGCCGCCATGATCGCCTCGGACACTCGGACTGGGTCGAGGCGCGGACGATCGAACTGCTTGTTGCCTCATGGAGCGCAGGCATCAGCCAGAGACGATGCACGCTGTTCTCTCATGCCCATGCATGCATGCATGTGCGCGTTCATGGACAGCAATCCTCTGAGCGCCATTGAGCGTGCATGTCGAAACCGAGGGCGGTGCGGAGTCGCCATTGTGGATCACACTGGTTGAGCTCGCCCGTGGCTCGTGGCGGTCCACCGGTGGTCTTCGGCGAGATCCAGACCTGTCAGCGTTGACATGCGCCAGAGCAGCCTGTATCCCGCCCACAGCCACATCAAAAACAGAGATGCAGAGCGGACTTGCTGCGGGTGCGCGATGTACAAGTCAGCGACCACCTCCTACCAACCCTCACGCTGCAAGCGGCGCCATGCGACAGGAAGGCAGGTCCATGGCGGGCAGCGAAGTGGCTCCTCGAGAAACAAGAGGTCCAGGACTGGATTGTGACCTTTGTTCGGGCGCA
>JAASFT010000363.1:0-21981 GCA_023333885.1 Globisporangium parvum
CGGTGTCTTGAGCAGCGTCGCAGCGTCCACTTCCACGTACTCGGCGAACGCACCAAACTCTGCTCGTCGCAGACGGCGCAGATGCATGAGAGAGCGAGTGAGCGAGGCTACAAGCAGTGTCAGCGCACTCAAACGATCAGCAGACACGTTGCTGTACCCTCCGTTCGTGACATTGATAGCGGTGATGCCAACCACGACGACGTGTCCAGCCTGCGACGTCAGGACTTCACCCACCTCTGTGACTTGCGAGGTGCCGCAAGAGTCCGCGCACTGTGCGACGATGTGCAGAGCGCTATGACCGCGAGATACTTGCTTGCTGCCTTGGGTTGTAGTGAGAGGTCTTCGAGGCGAAGTGTGCGAGTGGTGAAACATGGGCGACTAGCGGAATCGAGCTGCTTGCTCATTTGGCATCAATAGAGTTGAGTGTCACTTGTTCTCACTATGTCTCATGCGGCTCTTTGCTGCTGAGAGTAACTCGACACTCGTGATTGCCTCGCGCTGCAATCGAGATCGCAAGCGACGGAGGCAAGAGCTCGAGCTAGCTGGTAAGACTCGCATATCTTCTTTGCTGTTGCCCTTCATGAGCTCGTCGCCCAGGATCACAGTACTCTTTGCCTGGATCTGCTCCTCCGACCCTCCATCGCTATGCCAGCCATGCGTCCTAGTCAACCTGATGCTTCTGTTTTGAGATTTGCTGAAGCTTCGTGCTCTGCACGCTCGAGGCGACAACAACCTCGTGCTTGACCTCCATGAGGGCGGCACTCGTGCACTGATTCTTTGTCTCGAGTCGCAGCATTAGACTCACAACAAGTTCGCCTTGGTGCTGTGAGGGATGACTTGATTTATCGCTCTCAAGGTGGACGGCAGCCTCAAAGCCACACGTAGTCGAGGTTTCAAGCGCGCTGGAGACCCAAAGAATAGTTCGAGACGCCGAGAAGACTGGGGTGAAACACTGCCAGTGCCACCAACGCCAAGTCTGCCATAGGATCGCAGGTGCTTGAGGGCTCGATTGTCAGTGTACACGCTCCTTGCCAGCGTCGTAGCCCGTAGTAGGATCCTCCATCGACGGGAGTAGTACACTCGCGTCTCGTGCGCGCCCCGCGCACATTCCAGCAAGCGGAGCCAAAGTGCTGCATCAACAACTCGGCCGCTTCGTGTCCTTTGCAGTGCGGTGCGAAGCAGCTTGATTTATGATGCCATCGCGTTGTGTGCGTGTCGCCTGAATGGATGCGTGTCGCAGCGCCTAGCGCTGGCGCTGCTGCATTGCGCTCTTCGTCGCGAGTCTGTCGAGACCGGCGACACGCGTGAAGCAAACCGCTCGAACGCATGACGTGTGCTCGATGGATCGCGAGCAAGAAGGAGCAAGCGCAATGCGGTGATGGCACGCTGGTCGATCGCAAACTTCAGCTTTGCAGTTGTCCTCTGGTGTGTGATCCTGTCCTGTGTGAATTGTGCATGGATACGATGCAGGATTCGAGATGGTTGCTATGGATGCTGCCTGCGCGCTGCAATATCCAGAAGGACGCACATTCGTGACAGACTCGACGTCGCGCCAATCACCGATGCGCAGTTGCGAGGTCGCCCATCCCGCGGTGCGCTCATGCCACATTCATTGCCGCTCCTGCATAGACACTCACAGTATGCGAGGCAATCAATGTGACGCATTGATTTGAACAGCGCGAGCGGTCGCGATCTGCGACGTGTGCACACTACGTTTTTGTAAATGACATCGAAGTGAGCGCCGCAGAAAAAAAGCACATGGCTCCCCAGCATCCCCACACTCACTCGCTCACGCGCGCGTTCGAGCAAGCAAGCGCGCCATCCGCTGCTGCGCAGGGTCGGCGCGAGCGACCTCGACCTCGACCTCACAGCTCCTTTTGCCCGCTCACACACACGTACACCCGCGTGCGCGCATGCACAACCCGCTCGAGCTGCCGCGCAGCGTGCTCGGCGTGCTGCTCGAGTTTGTCGACCACGCCAGCGTCCACCAGCTCGAAGCGACCTGCCACCACGCGAGTGCGACAATTGATGCCACTGGTGCGTATGGAACTCGTACTTTAGCGTGCGTGTGTGCACGCGTGCATGTGCACGACCTCTACGCAAGCGACTCATCGCTTGTACTGTGTATGCGTGTGTGGACATGCAGGTATCTGGCGCTCAGCAGCGCTCAAGCGCATTGCGCTGCACGTGCGGCGCAGCGAGGACAGCAGCAGTAGCGACGACGACGATCGCGCACTTGCGCGCGACGGCACGGACTGGAAGCGCATGGCGTGCATAGCGACAATGCCATGCCAGCGCGACCGCAGCTTGCTGCTTGATGTCCACGGTGCGTGCCACGCAATGCTCATCCTGCACTCGCGGCAAGGACTCATGCAGATGTGCTTGTGCCTCTCTGGGTGTGCAGCGTGCTCGTCTGTGGACCGACCGTGCGAGTCGCCGTCGAATACGCTCGTGCCGTCGCGGTGCTGGCTCTCGATGCAGTCGCTCTCGGACCGCACAATGTCCCTGCGGCTCCAGAACACGTCGTTCGCCGACGTCGCAAGCAGCCATAGCCGCAGCAGCAGTGCGCTCCAGAGCTTTGCCGAAGTCGCGCAGATCGAGTGCGGCTGCGAAACGACAGCGTGCTACTGGAGCTCGTCGCCGTCGCCATCGAAGGCGTCGCGCGACTTTATCGAGTACACGACGCGCGCCGACTGCCTCATCGCCGCGGTGCACGTGCTGCCGTACCGCGCGTTCTGGCACCCCGACAGCCCGACGTTCGCGCCTCAGAGCGTGTCGTTTGAGTTCTTTGCGCGCGACCCGAGCGCCGTAGCTACGGACGCCAATGGCGACGGCTACACAATACGCGACTGCGACGCGAACGACGCGAGCGAGCGCGTCTGCGTGTACGCGTCGCCAGTCTACGCGATGTACAACGACATGCAGCTCCACGCGTTTGAGCTCCCGAAGCGCGTGTGGCTCGCTGAAGGCGGGACGTTCCGGCTGAACCTCATTGGGCGGTACCAGCAAGAGACGTTTGAGATGCCGCCGTGGATCCCATCGGACGAACAGGAGCCTGCAGAGCCGCCGTACTACTGCTGTCTCAGCTACGTGAGCGCCGTCGGCGTGGCGCTTGACGACCGGTAGAGTTGGTTGGATAATAGTGCCCATGGTACTGACCATGGGGTACTATTTTGCTAGACAAGATGCCAAACTTCGCGAGACGCACAGGCACATGGCGGCAGAAGCTAGTGCGCGTCTCGCTCGATGCACTCGCTGATCGAAGGCGAGTGGACGTGCGCGTGCGTGTATGAACTATTTAGATGCTAGCGCCACTCACCAGCGTGAGCGCGCAGTACACATCCTCATCTTCTTCATCCACACTCGGTTGTCGCTGGCGTCGTCCAAGCTCGCGTCTTGGAGCACGAGCTCTCTGTTCGCACTGGACAGCAGCAGTCGTCAGCTGATGCAACTACACGACGTGGAGCATCGGACCCGAGTCGCCCGAGCCAATCTCGAGGTCCTGACTCTGCACGAGCACGCGGTGCAAGTACGCGACCGCACGGTGCACCGCAGTGACCATGTCGCCAGACTTGGCGAGCTCTGCAGCGATCGCAGACGCGAGCGTGCAGCCTGTGCCGTGCGTGTTCTTCGTCGCGAGCTTGGCATTCGGGAGGACGTGGAACGCTCGCGTTGTGGCGTCAAAGAGCACGTCGTGGACTGTCGCGCGCGGCGTGTCCGGCAAGTGCCCGCCCTTCACGAGCACAAACGACGAGCCAAACGCTGCAAGGTCCTGCGCAGCGGCTTTCATGTCGTCGAGCGTCTCGATCACGCGGCCGTTGAGCTACCGCACGCAGCAAAAGCCACGAGCGTCAGTCACGTGTCGGATCGACTGCGCCTACGATCAAGCGCCTCGCTTTCGGCTCTCAAGCCTCACGTCTACTCAGTACGTACCAACACGGAGGCTTCTGGGATGTTGGGCGTAATGAGGCTCGCGAGCGGGAAGAGCGTGTGCACGAGGCTCTCGTGCGCCGCGTCTTTCAGCAGGCGATCGCCGCTCGTTGCGACCATCACTGGGTCGACGATCAAGCGCAAGTCGCGACGGTCGCGGAGCACGCGCGCGACCATCTCAATGGTCTCTACATTGAAGAGCATGCCCGTCTAGCGAGCCGACATTGGACACATGGACCACACACAACCAGTGCTGCATGAGTCCTTCGCTCTCTCTCTCTCTGTCTATGTGTGAGCCCACTGCAATGCACAGACGCACGCACCTTGACGACGTCAGCGCCAATGTCGTCCAAGACGCACGTGATCTGGTCCGCAATCGTGTTCACAGGGATCGCGTGGATCCCGTGCACGCCCTGCGTGTTCTGCACCGTCACGGCTGTGATCGCAGTCGCCGAGAACACGCCGAGGTTCGTACAGGCTTTCACATCTGCCTGCACGCCAGCGCCGCCGCCACTGTCCGAGCCGGCGATAATGAGCACGCGCGGCGGCACGCGTCCACTCTCGAGCGACACTGGCGAGATGTCCACCACTCGCGTGACCGCGCTCGCAAGTGGATGCGCGTAGGCATGGAAGTCGCCGCGCGCAGTCACGAGCCGCAAAAACGTGTGGAGCTCGAGCATCGAGCCTGCAACGACGTGGTGCTGCGCCGCGTCGTAGTGCTCGGCCATCGTCGCGACAAACGCGCTGCCGCGACCAACAACTGCACGGAGCAGCGGATGCGCAGTCGACTCGATCGCACCACTAGCATCCACACTCTTGGCGCGCACAGTCAGCTGGAGCGCCGTTTTGCCGTTCTTGTCCTGGAGCGTCACGTGGATCTCGTAGTCGCCGCTCGGAAGCGACAGCACGAGGTCCAAGTCGTCTGCTGCAGTCAATCGGTCACAGCACGAGCAGTTGCGAGCGTCAGCGCTGCGCTCGCTGGCTCTGTCCTGGTCCTACAACGGAGATCCAGCACGACCTTCACTGGCACTCGCAACGAGCACGTCATGGAGCACGCGCTTGGCTGAACAGTGTCGATCAGGATCCCGATCATCGCCATAGACGGGAGCAGCAGCAGCAGACGTTGACGCCGGGAGCGAGAGACAGACAAGCGCATAAGAAAGTGGTGATCCCAGCAGTCCCTCCGCCAGTACGAACTGGATCAGGTTCAAAGGGTAGCTTCTCAGCCGCATGCCCGTCGTCTCACACCATCGCCGAGACGGCCGAGGCGCGAGAGTGCAGGGCAGAGACGGCGCCCCTCGCTGTTTCGATCGTTAGTCCCCACGTCCTCACCGCGCCGCTAGCGGATCGACGCTCGAGAGACCGCAGTCCAAACAAACAGACAGACAGACAGACAGACACAGTACCTCCTTGCGAGGCAGCCGGTGCGTCGCTTGCGTCGACCTTGAGCAGCACTTTCACGGGGTACGTGATCGTTGGGAACGCGGCTTCGGCGTGAGCGCGCGCGAGCGGGAAGTACTGCTCAAAGAAGCAGAGCTCGAGCGCCATGGCTTCGTTGTACAGCGGCTCGAGCGTCTCGTAGCTGATGCCCTCGGCAGCTGCGACGTCATCGAGCAAGTCCTCTGTGACCTTTGCAGCGCCCTAGTGCACCACCAAACGCCAATCGAATCAGCACTGTGAGACACGCCAGAGTGTCCACTTGAAGTGGACACTGAGCACTAGGTGTCTGCAATCGGGTACAGCACGTACGTCAAACTCATCCGTGCCGTACGACGCGATCCAGCGGCCGTACGGGTGACTGTCGCTCGGCATCCCGCCGAGCGCCGCACGGATGCCCTGACCGAGGAACGCGTAGAGCCGCATGCACGGCGTCATCGCAGCCAAGATCTCGGCCACCGAGTCCCGCGTCGTCGCCGTCGTGAGCAAGAAGTCGACGTACTTCTTCGTCGCTGGCGCGGCTGTTGCCTCTTCGATCGCAAACACGTCGATGCCAAACGACTACATTGCACAATGAAGACACGCGTGGGCAAACAGTCCGTCCGGCGCGCAGTCATTCGCAGGCAGCGAGCTGCGACTCACTGCCTCGCTATCACGAACAGCGACGCACCTCGAGGAACGCAGTGTGGTTCGAGAGCTCCTCTTCAATGCCTCCCATGAGCCGGATCACAGCAAGCGCGTGCTTCGTGTCCTTGGCTTTCACTACCGCGTGCGCAAACGCCTTTGCAAAGCCGTGCAAGTAATACGCGTCCTGCAGCAGGAAGGCTTGGAAGTCGGCGCGCGCGAGCGTACCAGCAGCCAGCGCTGCCACGAACGGGTGGTACAGGCTCTGCAGCGCACGCGCTTGCGCTTGCGACCAGAGTCGCTGCGCCACGCTCGCGTTCATCGTCGTCGTCATCCCGCTTGGTCTCGTCGTTGTCGCTTGCTTGCTCTCGTGCTTTTTGCTGTTTGCCGTGTTCATCGTTGACCAATGTCCACACACAAAGCACAATCAAAGTGGATTCGAATCAATTGGAGCAGAATGCTATCAACCATTCGAATCATTTACGACAGAGGAGAATCCTATGCGTTCGGATAAGTTCGATTTGCATCACAGCTCTCGATTTTATCACTATCACTACTGAGCTGTTACTTTGCTGTTCTCAGGATCAAAGACAACGACGAGGACGAGCATGAACATGAGCGCGGCTGTCGACGAGTGCGTCTCGCTCTCTGTGCTCCTCGTCGGCTGATCTCTTTGTGTGTGCGTGCCAGCTGCATGTGCACTTACTTTTGCGTACGTGATGACCGACAGAGCGATCGCACCGAAGGTCTTGCCAGGCTCAAAAGAGCTGCAAGTCGTCTGCTCCACCTGGTACGTTCTTCGCTCCTACGCTTGCTCTCCAAGCGCAATCGCACTCACTGCGCTTCGTGAACACCTGCCTCCGCTCTTGCTTCACATTAGCACGTTCATCAACGCGGCAGACGCAAAAGTGTGCGAGATGTGTGGGTACGTCGTCATCATCGTCTCTCTCGTCGCTCAAGCTGTCGGCAACTAATGATGCATGCCCCCAAGCCACATCGCTCGTCCGCTGCACTGGGTCTAACGCACCGCTCCCTCTACCTTGTTCTGAGCAGTGCGGAAGTGAAGCCGCCAACGCACGATGTACAGGCGAACGGCATGTGGAAGTGCGGCGGCTGGTGCGTCCGATTCCGTCAGGGATGTCAACGAGCTAGTCACGAGACCCGCCTCGTGCTCACACCTGGCTGCCTGTGTGTCTGTGGCAATGCGCAACAGCGCAACGATGAACCGCAAAGGCGCGAAAGAGTGCGTGCGCTGCCACGTGCCGCTCTACTCGGTCGTGACGTCGGCCGCGCCGTCGCAGATCTTCTGTCCGCACTGCGGCTTCCTCAACGACGGCGGGAACGCGCAGTGCGTCCAGTGCGACGCGACGATCCGCTCGACGCTCGCGAAGCTCAGCACGGACTTGCGCGACAGTACGAACTTCATTGCGCGCGACATGGGCGTGAACATCCACGTCAAGTGCCCTGGGTGTGCGACTGTGTGCTTTGTGCCGCCAGCGACAGCGTGTCTGCGCTGCGGCACGTGCCACACGTACTTTGCCTCACCGAGCGTGGGGGATGCGACGAACTTCCACATGGCGCGCCTCGCGTCGTCGATCTCGAGCTCGTTCATGGGGCTGTTTGCGCAGAAGCAGCGCGCAGCCGACGCGACGGCTGCGTCGCAGGACGATGCGCCAGAGGGCAAGCTCATTGCGCTTGGCGACAAGCTCCCGCGGTCGCCTCTGCGCGCGGGTCGCACACGCAGCAACAGTGCGAGCTTCCGCAGCAGCAGTAGTAGCACTTCGAGTGCGAACGCGCCATTGACGAGTCGCGAGCAGCGCGCACTGGAAGAGACCGAGCGTGCGCAGGCGTTTGCGCGGCAAGAGCAGGCGCTCGAGAACATGCACACTGCGAGCTATGCGCAGTCTGCTGTGCCACCGCCAGCAGCAGCACTTGCCCCGGATGCGCCATTTGTTGCAACTGCGCTGCCGCCATCTGCTGCTGCAGTCACGGTCCCGCGCTCGAGACGTCGCAGCAGCAGCAGTAGCCGAGCCGCGTCACTTGCGCACCCAGTGGCGCCGCAAGACCTCGTCAAAGTCGAAGGCGAGATCGTTGAACTCTGAGCATCGAGAAGCCGTTTCACCGCCACCACAACGATGGACACTGCGGGGAGTGTTCGCCTCGCACAGGTGCGAAACTGTCTCGATTCGCGCGACACTTGAACCTGCAGCAGCGAGGACAAACGAACGGAATGAACTTATTGTGTCTTACGAGCCGCACTGCGGACGAACGCTACGACTCACGACACGCGCCATGGAGAACGGCTCGCTCTGTCCGGCGGCGCATGGCTGTGGCTGCGCAGATAGCACAGACACGCAATGACAGCCCGAGCGCGTCTTCGACAGACCAAAGACAGCGCTGTCCCCGCACGTGCCAGATCAGTAGGCTGTGACTGTGCTACTCGCCCACTTACGCACTCGCCTTTCAATAAGTTAGCTCGCTCGCTCGCTCTCGCTCTCTCTCAATCTCCTTACGCAACTGCGCTCGCAGTCGGTGTGCTACACCACCACCACCATGCTCAAACGGCGCAGGACGCATCACCAGCGCCGGTCGCGCGCTTCAAAGCTGCGGTCGGGACCAGGCGGCGGACGCGCATCCCAGCGACTAGAACTGCGCTGGTACGGCTCGTGCTGCTCGTGGTGGTGGTACGGCGCTTGTTGGTGCTGGGGCTGTTGGTAGAACAACTGCTGGCGCTCATTGTCGCGTGGCGAGTAACGCGTCGCGTGCTGCTGCTGGTGATACGACGCTGGCGGACGGTAGTTGTAGTCGTTCGTGCTGTCATCCAGTGGCTCTGCGCGGCGCGGCTCCCAGCGCGACGTGCGCAAGAGACTCCCGCTGTCGACGCTGTGCGCGTGCTGGAGCTTCGGACGCTTGCTCTGCGCACTGTAGTCGCGTTCATAGTACGCGCTGCTAGAGCTCCCACCGCTGCTGTGGCGCCGGAGCGGGATCGGCGCATTGCCGCCACCACTCGCGTACGGATCGTTCGCATGGTATCCATAGTGCTGCTGGTCGCTCATTGAACGGCCGCTGCTGTTGTACGAGCCGTCGTCGAAGCTACTGCGACTGCTCGCAGCGTACGCAGCTTGCGTCTCGGCCTCGCGCTGCTTCTCAGTCGCTTCTGCCTCGACGCAGACGCGATAGAGCGTCTCGAGCGTCGCGCACTGCGCTGTCAGTGCGTCCATCGCCGCGCTGTCGGTGCTCGTCGCTGGCGCAAACAGCGGTTCGCGAAAGAGCTCTGCCTGTGCAAGGTCGTCCAAGTACGCGAGCAAGTCGTCGCGCATCGCGCTCTGGGTCTCCAAGTGGTCGCGGTACTGCTGCACGTGGTCGCGGCTCTTGTCCACGTCAACGTCAAACACGTGGGGCTCCAGGAGCTCCCAGACAATCGCACCAGCGCTCGCATCGACGACCTCAAAGCCTGCGTCCTCGCCGCTCGCCGCTTTCGTAGCAAACGCGTCGCACGCGTGGTGGAACGCACTCAGGCTCGACTCGAGCTGGAACATGCGGTCGCTCAAGAGGTCTGCGCTGATCGTTGCGCTACTGAGACTCTGGAGACGCGCTGCTGTCGTCGATGTGTACTCGGACTCGGGCACTTCTGGCAAATCGTCGAGCGCGCGCTCGATCGACGCAGCGCTCAGCATCGCTGCGAGCGCTGCATCGCACTCGGCGGCGTCGTTCTTCAGTGTCACAGGAGCCTCGGCGGTCGGGTCGCTAAGAGTCACCAGACACAACCACCCGCCCATCCATCCATGCGTTAGGCTATTGGTCCACAAGCGCTTCAGACGAGTGGCCCATACAAACGCGAAGCTACGCAGTGCGTACGTACACCGCAGGCTTGCCAACGCAGACGTTCTGGAGCATCTGCAGGAGACTCGGCGTGACGATGTTGCGCTGTTTCCAGATCCCAACGATCTTCATGAGGCACCGCTTGACCTTTTCGTCGCAGCTCGTCATGACAAACTCCGCGACGCTCAAGAGCTGCTTCTCGAATGCCTCTGCGACGTACTTGCCGTACTTGCGCGCTCCGACTTGCATCGCGTCGTTCGCAATGTACAGGTTCACGATCTGGTGGCTGGCGTCGCCTTCGCGCAGTAGCTGCGTCCAGACGTCGACCATTTCGCTCAAGAACGCGCGATGCTCGAGCATCCAGTGCGACACGGACTGGATGCTCTGCTGCGTCACCTTCGCGCCGCGGAGCAAGCTCTCGAGCTTCTCGGTCGAGAACGCCTTGCTCCCGAGCCCCATGATGCGTTCGGTCGTTGGAGCTTGTTCTTTTGCAACGACAACTGGAGATTGGGCAGTATCCTAACGATAGTGACAAAACAGAGGGCAATGCATTTGACCTGGATTTTAGCACTATCGGCAGCTCACACCTGGCGGATCGGATCAAGGGCAACACTCCTGCACTCCTGTTCGCTTGCGTCGCGCACGCATCGATGCTCACACGTACATCCACGTCGCTCACTGCTCTCGCAAAGACGTAACTAACTGACCGCTGGGAACTTGCACATTGGGCACTCGGCTTTGTTCTGGAGCCACGGATCGATGCACGCCGCGTGAAAGCGATGGAAGCACGGGAGCAGTCGCACGCGTGAGCCGAGCGCCATGTCTGCGAGACAGATCGAGCACTCGGCTCGGTCTGAGGCGTGCTGCATGTGCTCGCTGTGTGGACGCAGCCATTACTCGTCAGTGTGTGCGTGTCGACTCGACCCAACTACAGTTCAATCGCAGTTGCATCACGTACGTGACGACGAGCGGCAAGCGACGGATCTCAGTCTCGGTCGCGCCTCCGAAGCGAATGCTATCGAGCTGGAGTAGCCGCTCCATATCTACGCACACCCAGACATAGAGGTGTGGACAAGCCCGATGCGTCAGTCGCTCGCCATGCACACTGGCGAACATTGCACCGAAGCAGATCGCACCGCTCTCGTCAAAGTCCCGACTGCTCGCAAGGAGCTGGAGCATGCCGTTGTCGACCTGGTTGTACAGTGTGCGGCTGATACGCATGACGCCCTCAGCCGGCTGTACGCGTCGTCGTACAGTCTGGGACGGCTTGCCATGGACAAACTCCTCCACGGACTCGGCGATCACAGCGCCGATGAACACGACGACTGGCAGCACTAGCACGGAGCGTGCGATGTGAGCATTCACGAGAAGTAAGACGAAGCGAAACGTGTGAGCAACGCAAGCAAGGCACACGGATCGCAACTCGGAAGCGAACAAACCTGCGAGGTAGAGCCATGTCTTCCAGTAGCAGAGGCACGCCGTGAGCACGCTCGCAGGCAGCACGACGCCACAGAGGAGGACGTCGCGCCGGACATTCACGTCCATCACGGCCATTGCTCGCACTGGAAGCTGCTCGCTGCGCACGGACGCAGACAGCGAGTGACGTGCAAGACGAGCTTAGGGCATCGTGGACACAGACCGCGGTGCTGCAGATAAGAGCATTGAGGCACCAAGGGTGCGGGTTGCCGTTCCTATCCAGCGTGCGCACATGGCCAGCGCTCGGGATGTGGCGGTGAGGCATAGAGAGAGGAGGCAGCAGCTGTCGTGTGTGTGTGTGAAGTGTCGAGTGTCAAAGGACGAGAGGTCGATCTAGCTGAATGAATGGCGACCGAGTGGTCTCGGAGTTGCGCGAGACGCGATATCAAAGCAGACAGTCGTATCGATGAACCTCTAGCTCCAGCACATCGCTGCAGTCGCCGTCTCAAAGCTCATGTGTGTTGTGTGTTGTGTGTACATGGATGCTGCTGACGCGAGCGACTCGATTTCATTCGTGGCAGCCATCACACCAAGACGATCTTTGACCTCCTGTAGAACGACGCCCTGTTCTTCATGCACACAGCGCGAGCTCTGCGCTCCACCATCAGGCGCTGGAGAACGGATCTGACGCGGACATGGAGCGACCGATCCGGTAGGACGCTTCGTATGTGTGTGTGTGTGAGAGAGAGAGAGAGAGTGCAGTCGCATCGAAGATCGCATGCTCACGAGTTGGTGGTTGGTCCTACCCAGGTCGCGTGTCATGAGAGCAAGCGAGAGAAAACTAGAGCAACAAGGTCGTGTCAACCAGGACTTGATTCGCCTTAGCGCTTAGGTCTGCGCTACGCTACATGTACAGATTCCACTTGCGCAGGAGCAACGCGTTGAGCACATGCGCGTCGTCGTCCGACGCGAACAGGCTCGCTTCGTCGTTGTCGGAGTGACCATAGAGTCCTTATCAAATGAGCGCGAGAGCGATGCATGGGTGAGAGCATGACCACTTGAACGTCGAGTGACTTGGTTTCAGTGTTTGTGATGTTGTGAGACCGATGGAGTTCGTGTGTATATGGCGCGGCGGAGGACTGTGAAAGCGCAAGCAGTAGCTGTTCTTGAGACGTACTGATCGAGTGTCAAGTCGCAAGGGTTCTGAGCGAGCGAGCGAGCAAGAGAGCGCGTGAAGTAACCTGCTCGGTGATCAGCTCGGGCTGTGGACGATCAGGACGCACTGGATGGAGTGGAGGTATGTTGCCACCTGTCGAGCCATCACAAAGAGGTTCAAGCATTCGCCATCAAAATGGCGTGGCGCACACCATGTATGACCGCCTTCTTTTTTCTCCCTCCCTCACTCACTCGCGACGCACGACAGACAGACAGACAGAGCGCAAGAAGCAAGAAGCACACGAGCACGCGAACGAACGCCATGGCCGACAACCGCGAGTACAAGCTGGTGCGTCGCTCGCTCGTGCTGTAGGACGAGCGGCTCGATCAATCGGGGCCCGAGGAGCACAAGGAGCCGCATCGAGACGCTGCTCGTCTCGCGGGTTGTCCTCTCCGTGCGCACGCGCCATCGCGAGCAATGCAACGGTCCTCGCGCGCACAGCACCCGTGTAGCAGGACACTGACAGATACATGCTCGACGCGTTTGGCTGTGCAGGTCGTGCTGGGAAGCGGCGGTGTCGGCAAGTCCGCACTCACGATCCGCCTCGTGACCGACAACTTCCTCGAGGACTATGACCCGACGATCGGTACGTTCACGCACACACACACACACGCAACGCAATGCAATGCCGTTGAGACAGCGCGCACAGGCCAGAGCAACGCACTGAGCATCGATGTCGTTGTGTGCGTGGCTCAGAGGACAGCTACCGCAAGCAGACGGTGATTGACAACTACTCGGCGCTGCTCGACATCCTCGATACGGCGGGTCAGGAGGAGTACACGTCGATGCAGGACCAGGTGCGTCGTCCGTCGTCCACTGCCGCTGCCATGGCGCTGGGACTTGATACTGTCGCGATGCTCACTCTCGGACGACCGACTGGCTCTGCGTGGGGCAGTGGATGCGCGAAGGCAAGGGCTTCTTGCTCGTGTACAGCGTCACGAGCCGCAGCACGTTTGACGACATCGCGTCGTTCAAAGACAAGATCCTGCGCGCCAAGGACGTCGACAGTGTCCCCATGTACGCGCCACGTGCAATCTATATCGCGGGTCTCCTTCGGACGTGCGCTCGACTCACGCGCGCATGTGCTTGTGCTTGACAGTGTCCTCGTGGGCAACAAGTGCGACCTCGAGGGCCAGCGCCAGGTGTCGAAAACCGAGGGCGAGCAGCTCGCGCGTCGATGGGACTGCGCGTTCATGGAGACGAGTGCGAAAGAGAGAGTACGTTTGCGATGCCCGTGTGTGTCTCTGTCGTCGTTGAGCTGGCTCGCTTGCGCGTCCAGCGATGTCAGATGCTCAAGCGCTCGCGTCCTCACGCACGTGCGCTGTCTGCTCCGTGCACTGCCAGATAAACAACGAAGACTGCTTCTACCAAGTCGTGCGCGAGATCCGGAAGGCCGAGCGCCCTGCGCGACCTGCGCCGACGGCGGCCAAGCCAGCCGAGAAGCCGAAGAAGCGCTCGCTGTGCACGATTCTGTAGAGACCTCGACACGTGTGCACGCGTGCGTGGGCACTCGGTCGGTGTCAGCAGCCGCAGCCAAATCGACTGATCGCTGTCCACATCTGTCGTTGTCGTCGTCGTCGTTGCGCAAGACCCTCCTCCGCCTCCTCTCCGCCTCCTCTCCTCCTCCTCCTCCGCCATCTGGTCCACCAACCACAGTGTCGTCGCGCCATTGCCGAGCGTCGGGGCAGACGACGTGATGGCGCCAACTGTGTGCCCACTCATGCATTCCTACGTGAACGAACCACCCCACTCGATCGATCATCTCCCTCCGTCTCTCCTCTGCTCTCCTCCACTCATCGCCACGAACGCACGCACGCAACGGACAGATCAACAACACAAGTCGCATTGCTCGCGGCTCGAGCCCTCGCTATCCAGTCACTGAATCTGCTTCCTCTGTCTCGCCCATCGCCATGCACCTGCGCACTCGGTCCCTCGTCGCTGCGTCGCTTCAGCCAACGACGACGACGCGTGCATTGAGCGATGCCACTTGCGCTCACGACGAGATGCCGGTCATGTACTGCACGCGGTAGCTCAGCAAGTGCGTCGGCGCGTTCTCGAGGTACTGCGCGATCCACGAGACCATCTCGGTCTCAGACGCGCCAAAGTCGTCGCGGAAGATCCGAAAGACTCGCGGGAGCACGATCTCGCACGCGCGGTCGTCGATCTCGATCCGACGCGCACAGAATTTCTCGACCTGCTCTTCCAAGTCCGTGTCCGTGCGGCCTGGCTTGAGTACTGGCACTTGCTCTGCGGTCGGAATCGTCTCGGAGCAGTCAATGAGCACGAGGAGGGACCGCGGGTCGCGAATGTGCAGGCGGAAGTGCAGCTTTGGGTCGTGCGCTTGGAGCTGGCGCTCCCAGTAGTTCGCTGGCGGCTTGCGGTTGCACCGGAGGATGCCGTGCTTGATGTCGCCGAGCGTGAACTCCAGGCCACCTGAGTCGTCCATTCACCCACCGAGCGAGCGAGAGTTAGAGAGCCAGCCACGCACAGTCAGAGAGCTCGATACACCGCTCCAAGACGCAAGAGCGCAAACGGCTCGCAGCACTCTGCGAGACGTACCAATGAGGTAGTTCACGTCTTTCTCAAACGCCTTGTACTGCCCTGGGTTCTGCGGCACGCCAAACTCGATCAAGCCGTGCAGCACCATCGTGTTGTAGATGTTGATGAAGAACGCCTGGCGCTCGTGCTTCGGGAGCGTGCTGATGTCAATCATCTGGAGCTTCGCGACGAGCTTGAGGAACCGACGGTACTTGCGGCAGAGCGGTGCGTCGTAGCCCTCAGCGTCAGGACCGCCCGGCAAGAGACTCGGCTTTTGAAAGCCCGACGAGATGCCGCGCGGGAACGACTCGACTGTGTGGAGCTCCGCGATCATCTCGCGCACACGGAGACAGATGTCCATGGGACCTTGCGCGTCTGCGTCGTTGCACATGTACTTGGCGTTCAAAGCCCCAAACATCTCGTCAACTTGAAAGCGCACGTACGTGTCGCGGCGCGTGATGTCGGGGTCCGACATGGATTCAGCAGCGACGACATGGAGCACGCGCGCAGCGAGCCAGTCAGTGACAACGCGCTGCGCTTCGTCTGCTGTCTTGCTAAAGTGCGTCGTGAGCGCTGCGATGACGTCGCTGCCTGCAATGCACGACGTGTACGTCGTGAACATGCCGACGCGGACGTCTGCGACCGTGACTATCGCGCGCACGTCGTCTGCGAGCGAGTCATCGAGGCTCTCTGGACCGTCCTGGCCGTTCATAAAGTCCAAACTCGTACTCTGGTGGTGCAGCGCAGGCGTTGAGTCGAGCGCAACGCCAACTGCTGCGGCGGTGATCGCTGCCGAGCTGCGGATCTTGCTCTTCTCTGGCGGATTCGAAGCGAACGACACTGGCGGTGCGTGCGCTTGCTGTCCAGTCTGGTTCGCGGACACGGGTGGCGACGCTTTGTCGCTGTCACTGCTCCCGCTGCTGCTGGTCGTGTGGCCCGATGGCGCGCTCGCTGGTGACGCAGGCGTAGTAGTTGGTGTTGGAGCAGCAGCCGACGATGACGCCGGTGCACTGTGCATGCCAGCAGCAGCACCTGCAGCAGTAGCGCCACTGGCAGCACTCGAATTCGCAGCATTGCTGTAGAGCGACGGCTGATGGAGCTTCGCTTCGAGCTCGAGCGCTTCTTGGAACTCCGAGACGTGCTGCGACAAGAACGCTTGGATCGGCGCTTGGACAAACGGGAAGCGGCAAATGTCTTCAATCGACGGGCGCTTCGACGAGTCTTGCTGGAGCATGAGCTGCACGAGCAAGCGCAGCTCGCGCGAGAACGTCGGCAAGATCGGCGGGTACTCGCCTTTGCAGATCTTCGTGAAGATCTCCGGCAATGTCGACGACTCAAACGGCCGCTTGAGCATGATCATCTCGTACAAAATGCACCCGAGCGACCAAATGTCGGACTTTTTCCCGTACGGTTCGCCACGACAGATCTCGGGCGACATGCTCTCGGGCGTGCCGCACGGTGTGTTCGCGGTCGGGTCGTCTGCGAGCGCTTTCGAGATGCCAAAGTCCCCGAGCTTCACGACGCTCTTGCGCGTGAGGAAGACGTTCTGGGCTTTCAAGTCGCGATGGAGCACGTTCTTGCCGTGGATGTACGCGACTGCGAGCACGAGCTGCGCGAACCAGTTCACAATCACTGCTTCTGGGAACGGCCCCATCTTCTCGCGCGCGCGCATCTTCACGAGCTGCCGCAAGTTCCCGCCGTCGGCGTACTCCATCACGATGTTGAGCTCGTCGTCGACCATAAAGTGGTCGTAGAACCGCACAATGTTCACGTGGTAGAGCGACTTGAGCAGAATCACTTCGTTGTCCGCTTGCTTGCGGCCGTTCTCGCTGATCTGCGCCGTGCGCACGCGCTTCACTGCGACGACTGCGCCGTCGACTTTGCGGCGCGCGAGCACGACCGTGCCGTGTGTGCCTTTGCCAATTGTCCGGAGCACTTCAATGTCCTGCCACATGGACTTGGCGGTCGCAGTCGTGTGCTGCTCGAGCCGGCGGGCGAGCCACACGTGGCGCACAAGCGTCTTCGCAGTGTTCACTTGGATCGGTTTGATGAGATAGTCCTTCGCGCCTTTGCTCAGACACGACGTCACGACGTCCATGCCTTCGTTGCTCGACGCCATCACGACTGGGATGTGCCCGAGCGAGCTGCTGTGCTTCTGGAGCTCGTCGAGCAGCTCAATGCCGTTCATGACCGGGAGCATCATATCGCAGAGCACGAGGTCGAACTTGCCGTGGTTGTTCAGCAGCAGATCGAGCGCGAGCTTGCCGTTCTCGACTGCGACGACCGAGTAGCGGCAGGACTTGAGAATGTCGATCGTCGCCATGCGCGTGAACTCGTCGTCCTCGACAACGAGCACGGACACGTCGGACGGATCCATCGTGCGCTGGGTCTGTGGCGTTTGCGGTGGTGGTTTGGGAGGTCAGGACGCCACGTAGCGCGTCTTGAAGCTCAGGTCGCTTGGTCCCTCTCGTCAGCAGCAGCAGCAGCAGAGGCGCCTTGGCACGTCGACGACGTTCACAGTGCGCGCAGCGACGACAGCGACGACGGCGTTGGCGGGATCGTCACACACACACACACACGCGTGCGTGCGGGCTTCCTCGGTTCTGCTTTTCTCGCTCGCAGCAGCAGCCAACAATGCAACTGGAGTATACAATTTCCAAGTCATGTTGAACACACAGACCAAAACAGGCATACAAAGTGCAAGAGCAAAGAAGAGACTGGCACGGTGTACCATTTCTGACGACTGAAAAGACTCGAAAAAGTACGATTCGAACTGTAAAGTTCGCTCTGCTCTGCTCGCATAAATACGAAGCCAGATTCGCAAAAGTACGATAGCAAAGCCAAGCGACAGAGATGTCGCAGACAGTTCAACGCTCTGACCGCTCTGAAGCTCGCTGCAACAGCGCAACAGCAGCACCTCTCGGGTAACCATCGCACGCGTGCCGCCAGCGCTCTTGCTGCTATTCAAGCTCGTTTGGATCGGTCGCGACAATGTCAAACAGCACGTGCTTGGCGCGTGGCGATCGCCAAGCATTCGGCGTTGAGCAACACCCTTTCGTTCGAGTGCAGGATTTGTAATTTCGACAAAGTTGATGGGAGCCAGTTTATTGTCAACACCAGTGTCGGACCAGAACATCGCGATAGAGACAAAACCGAGGGAGAGAATGGATCTCGATGGTTGCAGACCCTAACCGCCTCATGCTGACGTGCGAAACCGCCGCAAGTTAAAATGACTAGTCTGCGATTCGCTGAAAAAGCGAACTACGCGCGGCGATTGGCTGAAAAGTTCAAATGGGTGAGCTCGTTTTCTATTGCAGTTGAGCGCATTGACTTGATGCCCATCGCATGTTCTCCCCGAGCCCTAGTGCAGTTTGTGCATTGTCTTGGACTTTGTAAGGTCGAGTTGACCTCGCTGCTTGTATGGTCGATCCGAGCGTTGAAGTTGCGCGAGCTTGAAAAGGCGCAATGTCCTTGCATTGATTGATAGGCAATCCCGACCAGCATCGCCAAGTTGTTGCTTTTGCCACCCGAGTGCCTTTGTTGTTGTTGTTGTTGTTGTGGAGCAGGACGAGGACGTCGCGAGCATGTGTCGTGAGTTTGCTCGGTGCCAAGCCATTCGCGGCGGCTCGAGGTGCTGCTGCTTGATGTGTCTCCTCGCCTTTTGATCCGAGTCTCTTCGAGCTTCGAGTCGGATCATCGAGTCTCTTCGAGCTTCGAGTCGACACTCACACGCTGAAGCACACACAGCCCAAGTCGAACAAGAGGCAGAGAGAGAGAGAGAGAGGATCTCGCGTGTGCGCGATGGATTCTGGACGTGTACACGACGACGACGACGGCATTGTGTGAGGGTCGTCGCTTCACAGTGCGCGCGCTGTGTCGCTGTGTAGCTGTGTCGCTGTGTGACTGGTGGAGAGGGCCTTCATCGTGAAAAGCGCGCGCTTCCGAGCGTCTCGATGGGTCTCGATGCTGCATGCGAGCCAGCGCAAATCAATCGATAGTGGAGGAGGAGCCCTACTACTAACGCTAGTGAGATGTACGTATGAGCCTCGGCGCGCGCGAGCAGCAGGGCATTTGGCCTCGCTCAAAACAAACGGAGGCAACGCTCATGCCGCTCGCTAGTCGCTACTGTCTCGCCTCGCAGGCTGCTTTGAGGTGAAATGCCCTCTCTCGATCCAAGCGTTTTCTAAACGCGTTGCAGCGTCGCATTGAACAGAGGAGATACTGCTGGAGTATCCTCGTCCAAGCGGCGGCGGCGGCGGTTCCCAATCGAGGCGCGCCAGGATGTGCCACACGAGTGCTACACAGACAGCCGAGCTCGCATTTAAAACCATGAGCGGTCGTTTCGCGTCCGAAATGCCAGCGCTGCATACAAAGCTGCTGATGAGTGTGTCGGCTGCACGATTTGCGCTATAGATAGAAAGGGGAGAGGAGAGGTGCTTCGATCGATCGATCCTTTCGCCCAACGTTCAAGTTGCTCTCCATGAGCTCGAAGCGAGGCGAGGCGAGGCGAGGCGAGGCGAGGCTCCAAGGAAATGTCCGCGTTTGTTTTTGCGAGACTCGCTCCGAGGAGACTCATTGTTGATTTTGCTCGCGCGTGCGCACACACACCCGTCACACGCGTCACATACTCGACGCGATCGCCTCCTCGACTCGCGCGCGCACACACACGTGCTTCCGAGTCCGCCACCTCACTCGCTCGGCTCGTTTCTGCTCACACACCACCGCCAAGAGCAGCGCTTGCAGCCGACGCGAAGAATCTCCTCCTGCTTCTTCTTGGCGACAACAACAGCGAGTTGCGACCAACTCGACGCAATCTCTCGCTCGTTCGTTCGCTCGAGTGTTGGTCAACGCCGACTGCGAGTAACTCGTCAAGCGTCACTTGCTCACTTGCTCACAAGACGCAAGACAAGACACTCCTAGCCAACACAACACACGACCATGAGCGCAACTGTCGCGCAGTACCCAGTGGAGCCGCACGTCGCGCGCACGCGTCGACTCGACAGCGTGTCGGCGGCGAAGAAGCAGATGAACGCGCACGTGCGCGCAGCGACGACTGTGGTCGCGCCGACAACGACGCCGCTGCTGCCGGTGCGCCAGATCCCAACGAGTCACAAGCCAGCGCTGCGCACGGTGCAAGCCGACCCAGTTGGCGCGAGCGAGCGCGTGGCGCTGGTGCTCGACATGGACGAGTGCCTCGTGCACAGCAAGTTTGTGAACGACGTGGAGTACCGGCAGAACGAGTACCGTCCGAGCGCGCTGCAGCAGTACGCCGACACGTTTGAGATCGAGATGGACGACGGCGAGCGCGCTGTGGTGCACAAACGCCCGGGACTCGACCGCTTCTTGCGCGAGGCGAGCCAGCACTTTGACGTGTACGTGTTCACGGCCGGCTTGGAGGCGTACGGCAAGCCGATCCTGGATGTGCTGGACCCGAAGGGGACGCTGTTCGCCGGCCGCTTCTTCCGCGCGTCGTGCCAGCAGCGCAAGGGCATGTTCCTGAAAGACCTGCGCGTCGTGCGGCCGGACCTGTCGAAGGTCATCCTCGTGGACAACAACCCCGTGTCGTTCCTGCTGCAGCCGAGCAACGGCATTCCGGTCCCGAGCTTCTACGACGACGCGAACGACCGCACGCTCGAGTCGCTCACGAAGGTGCTCGCGAGTCTGCGCGACCTGGACGACGTGCGTCCGCGGCTGCACCAGCTCTTCCGGCTCGCAGATCTGCTCGCCGAGCACCAGCGCATGATCCTGTCGTGAGTGCCTGCCTTTGTCAGCGTCGCTCGGGTCTGCGTCGCCGCGTCATCCAGTACAGTATCTCTCCAGCAGCCGCAGCCGCAGCTCGGATGCACGCCCGCGACCTGGTGTGCGTCACTCGAGTCGAGCCAGTATCTATGACCCTGCTTGCCAGCAGCAAGCAAGTCAACAAGCAAGTCAAGTCAAGTCAAGCCAGCCACCACGCCAGCAGCAACCAACCAACCGTACCAGTAGATTATCCAGTCAAGGCAACCGACTCAAGGCAAGGCAAGGGAAGGCAAGTGTGCGACACCGCTGCTTGCGAGCAGTCTGTACCAGTAGCAAGTCGTCGCTGCAGCTCGTTGTGCAGGCGGACGCGGTAGTTTTGTCGCGTGCAGTCAGTCGCCGCCGCGATTGTCGTCGTCGTCGTCGTGTAGCAGTATCCATCCTCTCTCACACTCTCTCGAATGTATCGCTATCTCCATCCACCCGTCGCTCCATGCGCTTTCCGTCGTCTCTTGCATCGCCTCTCACTCTCACTCTCAGCCTGCTCTCGCTCGCTCGCTCAGCTTGACAAGCACGGTGCTGGTTGCCGTCGTCACACTTGCTTCGCGATCGACGTCACTTGCTGCGCTTGCTGCGCTTGCTCGCTCGAGGTGTCGGCTCCTTCCAGCGCTTTGAGCTTGATGCTCTTCCATCCATCCATCGCCACCTCGCCATGTCTGTCGATGGACATCGCATTCGCCATGACCAAAGACACGAACCGGTGCTGGCGCGCAGGACGTTTCCCGGCGAGCAAGCGAGACACTCGCCGCCGCGACACAGGGCATTTGCATTTGCTGCCATGGCTTTGTCGAGTTGCGCTCACCACGCTGAACAACTTGAAGAGACAGCGAGACGCGCGGTGCGAGCTCGCAGCGCGGCTCTCGCGACTGCATCTTGCATCTTGCATGTCTTGCAGCACGCGTCGTCTGCTCGCCTCCATCCTCATGTACTAGTGCGTCTCGCATGCAAGGCGTGCGCGCGCGTCAAGCGACCTGTCGGCAGGCAGCAGAACCATGCAATGGCAGCATCTGGCCACTCCGACATCTCCAAGGTCTTCCCTCAAGCGCTCGAAGCGAAGCCATGTCGATGCAGCGCACCTGGCACCGCAGTTTCAATCCATCCATCAGTCGATAGAAAATGCGCATGAACCGCAAGAACAGCGCTGTTCGTCTAAAGTCCGATTGGAGCGACTTCGGACTTGAGCGAGCGCATCACAGTACGAG
>JAASFT010000364.1:0-21956 GCA_023333885.1 Globisporangium parvum
GATCCAGACATCTGTCACGACGCTCTCCCAGTGCGCAAAGCGCTCGCTCAGCACACGCGCGCGCCGCTCGAACACAAATGCTTGCAGCTGTGCGCGCTGTCGCGACAGTCGCGACGCTGCCATGTGCCACTGCTGCACGAGCTGCGCAAGGCGCACTCGCTTTCGCGACCGCACGAGTACGCGCAGGCGACTTCGCAAGCGCGCGACTTGCTGCCAACGATAGAAACACTCGTCGGCCATCGAGCGAAAGTACCGAATGCGAAAGCGCGCGACGCGCACTCGGAGCTCGTGCATCTCCTTGCAGTAGCGCACAAGCGCGTGAAAGCGCGTCTCCGTGCGACTGTAGTTCGCATGAACACTTGCAACTGCTCGCTTCTGTCGCTTGCGCTTCACAGTCGTCCACCACGTCGTCGTGAGTGCGAGCCAGTATGCACGTTGACAGTGCACCTGAAAGTGCCGAGCTGCGCGAGCCCCTTTCAAGCGCCACTGCTGACGACGAGTTCGATGATCATGAAGCTTTGCCAGTGCTCGTGCCAGCCGCACGTCTTGGATCTGCTGCTCTGCGAAGCGCATCTGGCGCAGCAGCGAGCGCTTCCTCAAAGCCACTGACGTCAAGCCATCGAACGCACGACGGAGTCGCTGAGCCTTGGCATGTGCGTGTGCGATCACAGCGACTGAACGCTTGCGCTTCTGCGCTCGCGCACTCATGCGCCAGTGTGCAAAGCTCTTGATGCTGAAGAAATGGTCGCGAAAGCCAACTGCGAGCTGAATCGTCTCGCGCTCTTGCCGATGCGCGTCGATCCAGCGCAGCCAGATGCTCCAGCACTTTTGCGTCTGCGACCGGTCCATGAACGCCCGTGCGCGCTCAAAGCGCCTGAGCTGGTGCTTCTTGAGCATCGCGCGGCGCTTCCACGCGTCAAAGTGGCTCGCGAGAGAGAACGCGTCTTGGAAGCGAAAGAGCTTGCGCATCTGCTGGAGCACGCGCGTCTTCGTCTTCCAGCACTGGAACGACTGCGCGGTCGTCCGGATGTACACGTGCCGCGCTGCGACGCGGTCAAGATAAGCCAAGCGTGCGAATGTGAGCCAGCGGCGAACGACCGAGGCAAGGCAGTGCGTACGAGCAAACGCCAGAGCTCGGTGCGTCTGCAACCGCTCCAACTTTGAATGAGCGCAGAATGCGCGCCAGCGACGGAAGCAGTCGTCCTGGCGCGTGTCCTGGAAGAGCTTGAGAAAGCGCTTGTACTTGCGCGTCCACGCGCAGTAGGCGAGCCAGCTACGGAAGCAGCGCTGCACGAGGCGTGCTGTGCACCGTCGACGAGCTTGAGCGAGACGCGCTTTGAAAAACCGGCGTTGATCACACCACGCGACAAGTGCTCGCAGTCCTTTGCGCACAGCGATCTGTCGATGGCACTGCAGTGCGAGCGCAAGCGTCGCTGTCAACTGACGAGCGACTGCGACGCGTGATCGCCACTTGACGATGCTCCGACGCTGTTGATGCCGGTGTATGCGCGCAAGTTGCGCGGCATGGACCTCGACTCGATCCCGTCGCAGCGATAGGTACGTCAGCCACGCTCGGAACGCACGACGACGGACAGCAAAGCCCAAGAGCCAGTCTGCCTGCGTGCAGTTCTCAGCGTTCGCTTGCTGCATGAGCTGGAACTGCGTCCATGCGAGGAAGCAGCGCTTCTGGAGCACGTGCGTGGAGTAGAAGCTCAGAGCGCGACAGTGAAGCTGGTGCTCCTGGCGCTGGAGCACAACAAACTGTCGCCATCGCGTCCACACTTTCGCTGCAACCAAGCGACGCGTGACGCTCACCATCTTTGATGCCACGAGCGCTCGGTTCAGTTGCCACAGACGCCACACGCGACGGAGCAGCACTGGGCGATAGTGCTCTTCGGCCATGTGCGTGAGCGTGTGGACGCTTCGGAAGCGCTTCCACGCGCCGAATGCGTCGCACACGAGCGAGCCGTGGTCACTCCGAAAGACTGACTGGAGCGTCGGGTTGAGCGCTTTGCGGCACTTGAGGACGAATCGCCACGCTGTGAAGCAGCGCTTCAGCCGTTGGCGCTGCGCATGTAGATCTGCAGTGCGCGTTCCGACGCGATGGGCGGCTCTTGCTCGACGGAACGTAGTCCAGGCTGCGAGTCCGACTCTGAGCTTCCAGACAGTACATGCACGCGCGGCAGCTCGATCACTACACTGGAGCTTCGCGTGCACGGTTGTGATGTCTCGCCACGAGCGCAATGATCGTGCGAGACGCATGCTCTCGATCCGAGCTGCTGCGAAGCTGTGCTTCTCGCGCATTGCGGCTTGGCTCAACGCGCCGCTTTGCCAACGAAAGAACGCAGCGCACTGCAAGTACTCGAGGAAAAACGCGCGTGCACGCGCAGTCTGAAGTGCCGACGCTTTGTGCTCCTGCGCAAACTGGCGCCAGTGTGTGAGCACACGTCGGAGGCTTTGGTGGCTCTGACGCTCGCGCAGCCGCAGGACCAACTGCTGCGCCGATCGCCTCCTACGCGCGTGCTGGTGCCACGACTCGAACGTGCGACGACAGACTCGTTGAGTGTACGCGATCATCGCGTCAGACATCCGCTGCTGCTTCCACTGCTGTTTGCGAACTCCAGTGCGCCACGCGGGCATCGCTCGCTTCATGAGCGAGATGAACCGAAAGCGCAGTGCGACGAACACTACTTCGCGATGCCACTTCCAGACGTTGCTGGACTCTCGCCAGCACATCAGCGCACACTGGAGCCGACGTGATGTGTAGAACTCGAATGCGAGTGCCTGGCTCGCCTGTAGCTGCTGCTGCTCGTACGTGAACGTCGTCCAGTGGCGCACTGCTCGCTGCGCCGTGCGCACAGCTGCTCGTCTTGCAAACGCACGCAACTTGGACGTCAAGACGAGCGTTGTGAATGCGCTTCGGAGTCGCACGCGCGCTTGTTTCTTCCGGAACAGCCGCACGAGACGGCGATAGCACCGCTTGCGGAGACTGAGGCTGAACCAGATTGCAAAGACTGTCTGCATAGACCGCAGCTGCGCTTGGTGCTGGAAGTGCGTCACTTGAGATCGTCGCCGCATCTGGCACGCTGCAGCTGATCGCCAGCGCTCAAAGTGGCGGAATAGCGAGAGCGCACTGCGTCTCCGTCGCTGCGACTCGATCCAGACGCGTACACGGAGAACGCCGAGCTACGCACGCATGCTCTTTCGGAGCAACCGGTCCGTCGCGACAGCAGCGAGTGCCACTTGCTTGCGCCGCATATGTGCTGCGAGTGCCGAGACGCCATGCCATCGATCCAGGATGTACTGAGCAAGGCGTCGGCGAACTCTCGCGTGAAACCAGCGCAGTCGGACACCCAGCGACGCGATCTCACGCCAACGCTTGAGAACACTGCGCGTCAGTCGCGTCCCTCGCCAGTGACGCGCGTTCTTGATCGACGCTTGCTCGGACAATCGACGCTGGCGATGCAGCAATAGGCGCTGGACAAACACGCGCTTCTGTCGACTCTCAAACTGCGCGTACGCAGATGCGCGTGCTCTCCTCTTGTCTGCTTTCGTTGCGTGATACGCGAGCCACTTCTGGAAGCACTGCTGGAGACGGCGCACGCCGCGGAAGAAGTCGGCTTGAAGCTTGCGATGTGCGATCGTCTGCTGTCTCGTCATGTAGTGGCGCCACTTGCGCATCCCAGACGCGATCGCGATGCGTCGAGTGGCTTTGAGCGAGAGCACGTAGCTCGGTTGTGCGAGCACTGCGTGCTTCCACGCAGCGAAGAACTTGCGTCGCGCGCGTCGTTGCCACAGAGCAGCGGACGCTTCACGCAAGACGCGCTCATTGAGCATCCGGACAGTCAACTCGCGCAGCGCCACCACAGAAGTCTGCATCAGTCGCTCGTGCCGCCTTCGCATGAACGTTCGACATCGTCGTTGGAGTTGAACGTCCTGTCGCCAGCGCTCGAACGCAATGCGACCAAGCAGCGCAGACCGCTCAACACGCCGTCGACGGACTTCCGTGAGGATTAGGCTTCGCAGTCGCCAGTGACGGAGATGCCGGCGCTTGATGCGCTCGCAGTTCGCACGTGCCGCTCGCTCATCGTTTTGCTTAGCAAAGTGCCGCAGCAAGACGAACCGCTTCCACGCTCGCAGCAACGTTTTCGCAAACTTCTGTGTCCGCACTGTCGCGGCTTGCGCTGCGACGCGAGCGCGCGTCTGTTGGATCTCGTCGACAGACGTCTTCCACAGCGAGAACGCGGGAAAGACCAAGTGCAGCGACGCTCGGAAGGCACGACGCTGGTCGAGTGCAGCGCGTGTTGGCGACGCGACGCTGTTGCTATGTGGCTCGATCGCTTCTGGATGTTGCGTTGGCGATAGCGACGAGTCAGCCGGTTGCTCGTCTCGCTTCAGCTCGCGGTACTGCTGCTTGAGACTGCTCAAGAGCTCGCGGTGCTTGATAGTCGAGCGTTTGCGTTCGTCTGCAAGCGTTGACACCTGCGGCTGCTGTGCTCGCACCTCAAACGAACCGTGTCGAGCAGGTGGCTGACGCTTCGATTCTGTTCGTCGACTCGGACTCTGTACAGATCCGAGCGGTCGCTCGCCTATTCGTTGACGTTCGCGTCGATCCAAACGATCGACTCGGCGACGATGCGATCGCTGCGTCGTATCGCGGTCTCGAGTCGCGCTGCAGCGAGAAGACGACCCACTTCCACGCCGAGAAGTAGCTCGCGACCATGCGTCGGCGCCAGTAGAAGAGCGCAACGAGCAACTGCTGCTCGTCGTCGTCCATGCTTGCGAGAAACGCATCAGTTGGTGCGTCTGATGCGGATGGCGAGTAGTCTGGCGAGCGCGCTGCGCTGAGTCTGGTTACTGAGGGGCTGCGGTACAGCGCAGCGTGTGATCGAGCTGTCGGTGCATGCAGTCAACAAGGTCAGCGGCCAGTCGGAGTGTCGGGCATCTCGTCTTGATCCTGCTGATTGACGTACTTGCGTGCAGATCGCGCTGCGGCGACGGCGAGTCGTTTGTACTGCGGCTTGGGAGATCGAGGCGCTGTTCAGTCCAACGAAGAGATCATGAGCACACCGGTATGGCGGCTGTGACTGTAAGCATACGAGGTCGGAGCGCACCCATGTCTCGCGACGATCACTTGGATGCACGCGCATGTAGTCTTTCGGTATCCGTGCGCCAGCATCTCCACTGCCTTTGATCGCGCAGTCGATGCTGCTGCTAGTGGAATCGAGTGACCGATCCGAGTCTGCGCTATCGGAGTCGCTGTCCTCTTCTCGCCACGCTCGCAGACCCGCTCTCGGTGCGATGCGCTGCGGCGACGCGTACGTTGGTGCCGCACCTAGTCGCGAGCGCGACGCCATGGACGCACTGCGCTACCTGCGCGCGCGTGTGCGCTGCTTTGGTCGACACTGCACGCCGCGCGGCGCAGCTCGTCCTCGTTCACTCTCGACTCGAGACGCCAAGGTGTCGGTTCGACGGCAGGTACCCGTAACCTGAAGCATAACCTGTCCTTTCATGATCGTAACGGATCCGGGGTAATGCCGATGCTGCCCAGCTGCATGTCATCAGCACTTGGAGCTGTCGTCGTCAGTTCATCATGCGCGCTTTCGCCACTTGGTCAATGACTGGTTCGCGCTTGCTTGCGAGGTACCGCGCGTAGACGCCAGTGTAAATGACGTCAAACACGACGTTCTGCACTTCGTCGTACACCGACACCGGGAGCTTGCGACCTGGTACAGTGATCGTCTTCTTAATGTGCTTGCGCATGACCGCAGTGATGACTTTCACGCGCCGCGACTTGATGTACGTGAGGAAGATGTGCACGGCGGCAGCGCGAAATGCCTTTGGGTCGTGTCCATTCTGTTGCAGCGAGCACGACAGTGAGCGCGTGAGTGATGCAACGAGTGCTCCACCAGCGTCTGCAGTGCTTGTCACACCTGCTTGAAGCGCTCGACTGCGACCCAAAAGTTCACGAGGTCGTCTGCAAACTCTTTGTGCGCGAAGAGCAGGAAGTCGTCGAGTCCAAGTGGATCGTCGAGGAGCAAGCGACGGAACTCAGCAAGGCGTCTGGACAGCAGCAACATTGAACACACGAACAAAGATCAAGGAGGGTGAGACGCTCCAGCCGAGAGCGATCAAGGTGTGCCATCACTGCGAACGCACCGCTCTTTGTCGCGAACGTGCTGTTCGGCGCGCGCTGCGTCCTGCTCGATCATGTCCAAATACACTTGGTCTTCCGCGCTCATGCGAATGGTCTCGCGCTTCATCACAAAGTCGTCGAGACGCGCTTCGATGTCTCGAACGGTGCCATGCGTGACGCCCAACGCGAGCTTTCGGATCGCGAGCCAATGGCGACAGACATGAACAGCTCTGTCAAACTGCGCTTGAGCCTCCTACTCCGCACGCACGCGTGGATGCCAGAACTGAGAGCGCGTTCTCTCACACGACATTCAACAGAGGAGACGTTGCGACGCACCACTCCAGCGAGCAGCACAGCGACGCCAAGCAGCATGTCGTTGTGATCTGGCGGCAGAATGCTCTCAAACAGCCCCAGCGCGCTCTGCATTGTCTTGACGCTCGTGTCTGGATGACCACTCTCCTGTCCGCTCGAAGCAACGAGCAGCGTCAGCACTATTGCTTCGTGCAGTAGTCAAACAGATACTGCTGCAGCGCGGCGTACGTTATAGACTCGTGCGAGTCCAATCGCGACCTTGAGCGCTGTCGGATGCAGCGCTCCGAGCGAGTCGTTCACGAGCTGTTGCACCTGCATGAGCAGGTCCTTGGCTTTCTCGTACTTCTTTTGCACGATGTACAGGTTCGCGAGCTCGATCTCCGCTGGATCAGTGAAGATCTCGCCATCGCCGCTTCGCGCTGCGTGCTTGGCTGTTGACACTGGGACGTTGATCGGCATCTGCATCACCTGCTTCTCTCGCGCGAGTCGCTTTGAGCGCTCAAAGCGCTCGAACTCTGGATCGACGTCATTGCGATGCGAAGGGGAGCGATCCTCATCCAGACGAGCTATGTCACCAAGTAGAAGCTTGCGCATCGACGCGACGTGCTGTTGGCTGCTCGCAACGAAGTGCATCAGCGACGCGTCCCGACGTGCTTGCACGACTTGACTCAGCTCGCTCCCGATGTACACTTGCGGCTCCAGCGCTTTAAAGGTGTGGTACCGTCGATGCGCGAGTTCGTGGAGCCGCGCGTGACACTTGTCGCACAGCACTTGGTCACACTCGACACACCGCGTCCTCGCTCGAATGCACTTGCAGTTGTTGCACAACGGGAGCTTCTTCCGTCCTGCTGGATCACTTGGCAGTGGCGCGACGAGTCCATTCCGTCGTCCGCAGTGTGCCGTTTGCAAGATCTTGTTGCGTTCGCAGTCAAAGTCGGCACGGCGTTGGCGGTTGCTCTTCAGGACGTGCTGGCGAGTTCGCCACTTGCGAATAACAGGATCGTCCGCCGGATGGAGTAGCGTGTCGTCGCTCTCGGATCCATCGCTAGAGTGCTCATCGGGATGACTGTCGTCGTTACTGATGTTGTCGTGGTCGTGGTCACTCGACCGCACAGTGTGCTCTCTTGCTGACTGAAGCTCGACAGGCGAGCTCACTTCTGGCTCATTTGGCGCACTTGGTGACTCGATCGGCGATCCAAATACCTTGGCGTCTCGGCTTCGCAGCATCTCTGTACTTGCAAGCGGTTCGCCCAGCACAAACGGCGGCGGTCTCGATCGAGTGCTGCCTCGATACCGTTTCGTGAGCATCGCAACGACATCCGGGTGGTCGTGCGTATTCAAGTGCCGAAAGCAGTCCCAGCCCTTGAAATCGCGCGTGAGCAAGTCGACACCTGCGCTCATGAGCAGCTCGAGCACATCGAGCTGACCGCGATAGCTCGCTACCATGAGCGCGTTCGTGCCGTGTCGGTTCTGAAGCGTCGGAATCGCTCTCTTGTCGAGACAGAATAGCACATCTGCACACGACCCGACGCGGGACATGACCAAGAGCGGCATGTTCCCGAGTCGGTCTTCGTAGTTCGCGCTGAACTTTGGGTCTTCAAGCAGCTGACGAAGACGCAGGACGTCGCGATCTCGCATCGCTGTTTCAAGCATCAGTGTACGCCGTTGAGTCGCGAGTCGCACAGCAGATACTGCTGTCATGCTTTCGCGCTCGTCTTCTTCTTCTGCGAGTAGCTGGGCGTGGAAACTCGCTTGAGATACCGAGCTCCTCAAGAGCGACGCAATGTGTGCGAACTGGAGCTGAGCGGCGTAGTCTTCCGCGCTCTTGCCACTCATATCGCGCTTGCGTTTGTCTGCACCGAGTGCCAATAGCGTCTTCACTGCGTCAAACTGGTTTGCAATGACTGCGTAGACGAGCGGCGACTTGCCAGTGTCGCTTGTCGGAGCGTTCGCGTCTGCGCCACTGTGCAGCAGCATCTTGAGGATCGCCACGCGTCCTTTCACAGCTGCGAGGTGGACTGCTTGGACATGCTGTGTCGCCTCGCACTGCACATTCGCGTGAAAATCGAGCAAGATGCTCACAGCGACGACGTCGTCCGTCATGACCGACGCCAGTAGAGGCGTTATGCCCCACGTCGACTCGGTGTTTGGCGATGCACCGATCTCGAGCAGGCGGCGCAAGACGCTGAGCTTGCGGCTGAAGATCGATGCGAGCACTGGCGCGAACCCGTTCGCGCTCTCGTGGTTCAGGAGCGACGCAGTGCGGTTGTCGGGCACTTGGGATGCTGGATCAAAGAGGTGGAGCAAGTGCTCGCACTGCTGCTTGGACACTGCGCGCTCGACTTTCTTCTGCAGCGACGACACCACGAACTGCATCATGAACCGCTTCAGTGCGCTGCGTTTTGCTGGCAGTGCGTCGAGACGCTGCTTTGCTGCAGCAGCGCGCTTGAGCGCGTCCTCTTTATCAGCGATGCGGCTTTCAAGCTCGACGAGCCGCTCATGACCAGCGAGACCTGGCGTCGACAGTGGCAGCCCAAGTGCCTGTGCACGCTTGCGCGCTCTGTCGACGTCGCAAAAGAGCTTCATCTCTACTTCGCGCTGTCTCTCGAGCTCCTTGCGTGTCTCTTCTTGCGCATGCAAGTGCATCATTGCAATCGAGAGGAGCTCTTCTGCATACATCTCTGCGCATCGCTGCGCGAGTTTGCGCTGCTGGCACTCGCGCGCTTCGCGCTCTTTTTGCAAGCGCTTGAGCTCGCGCTGCTGGCGCCGGACCTTTGCTCTCTTCTTCTCTTCCAAGCGCGCATCGAGCGCGAGCCACTCCATGATGACGACGCTGCTCGTCTTGCTCAAGCTCCATTCCGCGCGCAACGTTGAAGCGTTTCGATCCTATACGTCGGTACCGGATTAATATCCAAACGAGCGCCACGCCAAAATGACAATCGATCGATCGATCAAATGACCAAAAGCGCGAGATGATGGCACATGACTTTCGCACTGCGAGAGAAGCGCTGCGCTGCCGCGTCGCAGGACGCGAGGAGCTCGAGCCTCTTGTCATGCACTAGCGAACACGCCCCCTTGCGCGCTTGCTTGCCAGAGTCAAACATGACGCTTCCGAATCGCGCAGGCTACCGCTTGCCGCACTTGATCAAGAGCACCCAGAACTCGACGGTCGCCACTGCTGCTGCTGCTGCGACTCCATCGTCTGCCACTGTCGCTGCATCCACGACAGCGACGACGACCGCTACACGTCGGGAGCTTCTCGCATTGCCATCACTGACGCATCCGCAGCATCGCGACGTTGCAATGCACGCGTCTGGGATCGAGTGCGAAGCGCATCACGAGCTTCTTCCGCTCATCCAGCGCCTCAAGCAGATGATCGCACGACCAGACAAGCTCTTTGCTGCAGTCGCAAGCACGGACGTGATCAGTGCGCCTGGCTCGGACGAGTTCCGCTTGCAGCTCCGCAAGCAAGCAGCGGCGTTCCAGCGCACGGAGCTGCGCGACCTCGCGCCGACGTGGCACCGATTCGTGAGCACCGTGACCAGTCCAAGCAGTGCGAACGCGTACTTGAAGCGCCTCGACCACATGATGATGAAGCTCGCGCTCTTCTTCATGCGGCTCTGGAACTACATCGCAGCGATCTGCATCGATGCCGTCGTGAACATGCGCGTCGTAGTGTCCGTTGTGCACAAGCGCGTGCAGCCGACGTCGCCCGATCGACGTCGTGGTGCCGTCGCAATGCCACCATCGCCGCCATTTGCACCGATGTTTGAGCCACAGAGCGTCGATGCGCTCTCGCAGACGATCGTGCGCACGCCGAACGCGATGCTTTCGAAGCGCTCGCGCCTCACGCGGCACTCGAACGAGTTCATGATCGGCTGGTTCATTGCGCACAAAGACAATCCGTACCCGACGGCGGACGAGCGCACGCAGATCGCCGAGAAGACGGGACTCACGGAGCAGCAAGTGCGCAACTGGTTTGCAAACATGCGCAAGCGCCACTGGAAACCGAGTCGCTCGTCGACGAAGAAGCCGCGCTGTCTCCTCGACGTCGTCTTGCGCAAGCACGAAGTGTGATCGATCGCCAGGTGATCGATCGGTCGAGCAGAGCGGCCAAGCGGTCTTGTACATCAGTTGCGTCGAGTATGAGTGCGCGCGTGCGTTTGTGCGAGTCGAACGAGCGCAGCGCCTCCTGTGTGCAGCGCTAGCAAAGCGAATGAATCTCGTCAAGCGTTCAAGCTGTCGAGTGTCTTGCACCGAGGTGTCTGTGTCGTCAGCGAAGCTATGAGACAGCGCTGCAGCACCATCGAGACCAGCCGTACGACGTGGATGCGAACGCGTTGTATCAGTTGTCTCGTGGTTACGCTTGCGTCCTACGCCTTTGCTGCGTCTGCTCCTGCTCACGTGAGTCAGAGCAGAGTGCGAGGGACTTGAACGGAGCGAGTGCTGGCGCTGCACTCCACACGCACGCGTCAAGTGCTCAACGGCGAGCCGGCTCTAGCTTATTCGTCGTCCTCGAGCGTTGGGCGCTCGCCGACCTCACCACGGACGTACTTGTACTTGCCACCGCCGCGGAACGTGCTCGCCGCCGCAGGGGCCGCAGCAGCGACCGCAGCAGGCGAGCTCGAGCTCAGACCGAACGTCTCCTGCTTGAAGTTGTCGGTGAGACCAGGCCAGACCATCCAGCCAGCGAGGATCGCGCCAGGACCAGCCCACGGCGCTGCACATCCACACGATACAAACACACAGCACACGGATCCACGCAAATGGGGTCAGTATCGTGCGAGCGCATCATGACGCGGACGATATGCACTAGCAGACACAGTATACGGCTGTCTGTGTGCGTACTAAACGGTCACGCTCTCACGTGGCATCGTGCTCCTCCATACGAGGAGGGAGCGACGACCACACGTGTGTATTGCAATGGCGAGCGCGAGCGGTGTCGTTGTTGCCGAGCACGAGCTCAAGCGAGCAAGCGCCGCTAGACACGCAGACAGTCATACACATCGACTGACAAGGAACATGGACGTACTGAGAGCCTTGACGTCCTTGGCGAGGTGCAGCGCCTGGCCGGAGAGCTTCTCGAGGGTTCGTGCCACCATACTTGCTGCGAATGCTGTCGATGCTGTGCTGCGTGTCTCTGTTTGTTTGTGTGGGCGGTCGAGGAGCGGCGGGGAAGTTTTAAGTTTTGTGGTTCCGGCGGTTTTCGAGCCATTTGGTATGGAGTGGCTTTGCGAGTCCAGCATTCTCGCCGTTGTCTGCGGGTTCGTATGGAGACCTCCGAAACACGGACATGAGTGTCGAACACCAACCGTGTCTTTACAAAGTCTACTCCTTCATACAATTGAATGCGTCCGACTTCGAATCACTTGTCCACTTTTGCTTCAAATCCTTACATTTGACAATACCACAACGCATTCCCACGTTAGACTTGATATGAGTACGATGATTGGGACACAGCCCCTTGAAATCCTCATATTTTACACTTGCTCGTTTGAAGCACGACCTTTCGACCATCTCTCGTCTCGACTGCACGAGATGGTGACCAGCATCGCGACGGCGCGCTCGCAGCCAACCCAGCGGCATCCATGGCTCGCATCGCACGCACTACAGCTCCTGCTGCATGTGCTGCTCGCGGCACTCGTGGTCAGCAACGCAAGTGCCACGCTCACACATACAAGCGTCATGCCAGCGTCGCTCGCTGCTGGCGTGCACACTCAAGCCGTCGTCACGTTCACGACAAGCGACGAGCTCCCAATCGGATCGCATATTGCAGTGGCGTTCCCAGCAGGCTTTGAACTCTCCGTCGCCTCAACGACACTCACAGTCGACGCTGCATCATTCGCAACGACGCTATCAGTCGCATCTGTGACGACCACAGAAATCTACGCAACGATCGATACAGCCGCCATTGCAGCAGCCGCAGCATTCACGTTCTCAATCACATCGGTCTCCAATCCCGCCGCGCACGCCACAGACGTATTCACAATCAAAGCTTACGACACAAACGGCATACTGATAAGCCAAGACGCGGCGGTCGCCAGCGTGACCATCGTCTCGACCGCGCTCGTCGGTGCGTCGGTCGTGCCGGACTCGCTCGAGGCGGGCGTGCTCGGCGCCGCGACGGTGACGTTCACGAGCGCCGTGGCAATGCCAGTGGGCAGCACGATCGTGGTGTCGTTTCCGCCCGAGCTGTCGGTGTCCTCGAGCGCCGACGCGCTGGGCATGGCGGCCGTCTCGGACATCGACGCGAGCAGCGTGGTGTCGATGGTCACGTCTGGCGCGGCAGGCGTGGTGAAGGTGACGCTGGTGGGAACCGCCGTGGCGCTCGGCGCGCGCGTCGAGTTCAAGCTGGACGGCGTCACGAACGCCGGTGCCGTGGCGCCGACAGGGACGTTCGCGGTCAAGACGACCGACAGCGCTGGGCACGCATACGAGCAAGACGCGGCAGTCGCCGGCGTGACCATCGTCTCGACCGCGCTGGCCCATGTTCAGTTGGGCTTTGCAACTACACTATCTGGTCGCTTGAACACTCTGGCTTTGGACATGACGACGAGTGTTCAAGTACCGACGAATGGCTTCGTTGTCGTCGAACTGCCAAGTGAAGTAGCGCGGCCAGCCGTGAACGTAGTGTTCGATGAACTAGCGACGCAGACGACGATGACTGGCTTGGTGTTGAACCAGCAGCTCAAGTTCCAGATGGCTACTCCGTTTGCCATCGGCCGCCACTCGATCACGATCTCGGGTGTGCGGAATCCAGGTGTGATCAAGTCCGGCTCGTTTGCGTTCGCGACAACGGATGCGCAAGAGCGACCGCTTGAGACTGGCACTGCAGCAGGCATCACTGTGGTCGCAGGGCCGATCGCGAATGCTGTGTTTGCACCAGTGCGACCCCACCCTGGCATCCCATCCAAGGTCCAAGTGTCGTTCATCACGTCTGCACAGTTTGACGAAGACAGTTTGGTGCAAGTGGAGCTTCCAGGTGGTGACTACAGTGCTGCAGCATCGACACTATCTGTCGTGGTCGACTCTCCTGCTGGCATCACTGCACTCGCGTCTTGGGATGCAGCGCACGCTGCGCTGCTGATTCTGATCGCAAGCGCCATCGCGATTCCACAAGACTCGACTGTGGTGTTCACAGTCAACGCGTTTCGCATGCCGTCGTCAGTGCGAAGTGAGACATCGGCGAGTGCAATCGTCCATACGTGGAACGCAGCAGGACTGCAGCTCGACGGTCCCGACGTCGTGACGCTTCGCGCAATCACAGCTGTCCAGAGTCTCTCGAGCGCGTGGGAGACTACGACAGCGCGTCCAGGCATCACGTCGAACGCCGCGATCACGTTCGACACGAGCGGTGCGATTCCAGTCGGCGGTCAGATCATTGTGTCGTTGCCACCTCTGGACTTCTCAGCGAGTGCTGGAGCGCTGACGACGACGTTCTCAGCGCCAGGCGTCGCACTTGCGTCGTCTGTGTGGGATGCGCAATCGTCGTCGATCATCTTGACGGTTGGCGGCGCAGTCAGGATCGCCGAGTACGCATCACAACTCACGCTCACAGTCAACGCTTTGAACACACCGTTGTCTGAGCGAGCGAGCTCGCGCGCTGGCGTGGTCTTGACGACAAAAGACGCACAAGGTGGCGTGATCGATGGCCCGAGCGCTGTGGCAATGGACGCAATCACGCCTGGACTTCTCCTCGGCTCGCGCACGTGGATCGCGCCCAAGTCGTTCGCCGGTGTCGTCAGCGACCAGACCGTGACGTTCTTCAACAGCGGCAAGCTCACTGGCGGCAGCAGCATCGCGATCTCCATGCCAGATGTGAAGTGGTCAATGGCAGCCACAGGCACAGCGACTGTGTCGACGCCAGCGCTCGGTGTGGCCGACGCGACGACGGCATGGGATGCGATAACGCGACTTGTGACGATCACCCTCGGTGCGACCGTGACGATCCCGTCGTCGAGTGTGATCACGATCGTGATCTCGCAAGTGTCAAACCCGCCGAAAGAGACTGGCGTCTGCAACGCTGCCTTGGTCACGAGAGCGCCAGACGGATTCGTGATCGACGGACCTGGGACCCTCTCGATCATGGACGTGTCGAGAGGAGCAGTGACTGGAGCAAAGACGTGGACATCCACAACGACTACAAGCGCAAGTATGAAGAGTGACCACGTGCTGCGCATCACACTGAGCGGCGCGCTGTCGAGTGGGAGCTTCTTCACGGTAACGCTGCCAGTGAATGTCGGGTGGCGCTTTCCCGCATCGCAAGCACCAAGTGCAGCGTTCACGGTACCAACGTCCGGGCTGAGCGTCAAGACGATCTCGTGGTCCGCAGTGTCGAGCGAGATGCGGATCGAGACGCTTGGTGACCTCACAGAAGGTGCTGCGATCGAGCTCGTGATCAAGGACATGATCACTCCGTACTCGCAGCAGAGCGCCTCGGTCCTGACGCTCACGACCTCCCTCGCAGATGCTGGCATTGTCGACCAGTCAACCACCATTGCTGTGAACAGCATCGTGAGCTCGGCGTTGGCACAAGTCGGGACATGGACAGCAAGCGTGCCTACCCCTGGCGTCGAGTCGACACAAACCATCGCACTCACCATTGGCGGAAGTCTCGAAGCCGACGCCACGGTCTGTCTCTCACTTGCGGCAGCAGATGGCTGGGTCGTGTTGTTTGCAACAGAGGCGACGATGCGCATCGGCGCGCAAGCGCAAACAACCCCTGTGACGATGCAATGGGACGCCGTAGCGCGCTCCTTGTGCGTGGTCGTGCCGTTTGCTATCGCTCAAGAGAGCGACATGGAGCTCCAGTTCACCAAGATGCGGTCGCCACCATCGGTTCAACTCGAGCAGTGTGTTCCCGTCGCGATTCGCAGTCACCTCGGCGGACTCGTCAACACTGGCGTCGTCTCAATCCATGCAATCGCAAAAGGCGCGTTGACCGGTGCGCTGACCTGGCAGAGCTTGCTCTTCAGTCCCGGACCAGTTGCTGGTTTGCAGACAAACGCGGCGCTGTCGTTCCAGACGGCTGGGCGAGTTGCTGCAGGCGGACAGCTCGTCCTGACGCTTCCAGTCGAGTGGCAGCTCGATGCTAACTGCGTCGCGTCGTTCCAAGAACCAGTAATCGTCGGTGTTGCAACATGTTTGAGCAACGTCCTAGTCGTTCTGCTGTCCGACACGATCGATCAGTACACTGCAGTGAAGCTCCTGCTCACTGGTGTGCGCAATCCGCCGAGTGTCCAGCCAGCAGGGACAGCTGTGGTCCAGACCGTGGCGTTCGATGGCGGTCTCATTGACGACAGCGCTGCTGTCACGACAACTGAGATCACGTCAGCACTGACTGCGATCGCTAGCACTGGCGACGTGCGCACAGCGGTCGCGGGTGTGAAGAAGACGTTCGAGTTCCAGGGCTTCCACGTTGCACTCGGTGACGTACTCAAGTTTGTCGATGCGAGCACGACGAGCGACCTCAACTGCGGTGCGGCAGTCAGCGGCGTCTCGGACGCCGGCGGCATCGACATCACTGCGGTGTCAGCCGACTTGACAGCTGCGCTCACATTCGCGCAGTCGTCACTTGACGGTCAGCCGTTTGCGCTCTGCTACAAGTTTGGCGCGAACCCGTTCAAGCTGTACGCGGACTTGAGCCTCATTGTGAAGGAGATCCTCGCTGTAGCGACGAACGTCGGTTCGCCGCAGATCGCAGTTGCAGACTATGCCAAGACGTGGACCTTCACAGGTCGCAGCATCGCACTCGGCGATCAAGTGCGCTGGATCAACGTCCAAGCAGTCAACGACGCGCTTTTGAGCTCGAGACCAGTCGACTGTACCGACGTTGCGTCGCTTGCAAAGCTCGTGCCAGCGCCTGGCGTCGCATTGGATGCGCTCGAAGACGACTACACGCGCAACATCCAATTGCCAGGGCAGGCGCAGTTCACGTTCGACAAAGCGCAGGCTGGCGAGACGTTTGCGTTGTGCTACAAGTTTGGCGCTGAGCCCTTCGCGGTCTACCCGCGCTTCACGGTGCGAGTGAACCACGTCACGGCGATCCAAGCGACGACGTCTGGTAGCAACAGCGTCGCAGTTGTCGATGCGCTCAAGCCGTTCACGTTCATTGGCGACGGCGTAGTGCTCAATGACCGCGTGTACTTCATTCCCACCGGCTCGGACACGACGTGCGCAGCAAGTAGCACGAACACTGAGCTGCGCGTCAAGCACACGATTGCGAGCCAAGAACAAACGGTGCTCTTCGTGACCGATCACCATGAGACGTCGGTGCGGTTCACTGACGTCGCAGCCGGGAAGCGCGTAGTGCCATGCTATCAGTTTGGCACCGAGCCGTACCAACTGTACGCGACGCTTGTCATCGAAGTCAAGATGGTGAGTCGGTTCATGGGAACGCTCGGGTCGCCGCTCTTTGCAGTTGCGACCGTCCCGGAGCCACTGACGTTTGTAAGCTACGGACTCGAGCCAACCGACCAAGTGCGGTGGATCCTCCCAGGCGAAGAGGACTGCGAGAGCAACCTCGCGTCGCTGCTCGCTGCAGATACGCTCGAGTCAATTGACACAGTCGTGCTCGACGCGACTGTGAGCGGCGCGTTCAACTTTGCGCCGTCCCAGCTCGACTACAGCCCTGTGTTGTGCTACAAGTTTGGCGCGGAAGAGTACAAGCGCTATGCAAACTTGCCGATCAAGATTGGCACAGTCCGAACGAAAGTCACAGCTGCCGGAGCGAAGGATGTCGCAGTCGTCGCCGCGCACAAAGTGTTCGCACTCAGCGGCACGCACCTCGCAGCAAACGACCGCGTGGCGTGGACGGCGAGCCTGACGTCCAAATGCGCAACGCTCAGCTTGCTCGTGCAAGACCCAACAGCGCCAGACGACGACTACATGGCGTACACGAACGAGCGCAGTGAAGTGAGCGTGGCGCTCGCAGCAGTCAACTCGGGCAAGCGCGTGTACTTGTGCTACGGCTTTGGCACCGAGCCACTCAAGCTCTACGAAACACTGTACTTGGACGTCAAGAGCGTCCTCGCGATGCGCGCGCTGATCGGTAGCAACACGGCTGCAGTCGCCGGTGCGCTCAAGAGCTTTCTATTTGATGGCGACGGCGTGGCGTCTGGCGACGTCGCCAAGTTCGTCCCCGCGGCTGCAAAGAGCTGCGACGCACCGGGCATCACGCTGCTCAACATCATGAAAGAGTTCGACGACTACGCCGAGATGGCGATGTACCTGTACGAGAACATCCCTGGCGTGACGGTCGGGAGCTACCAGTTTGCCTCCGACGCTGCAAGCGCTGGACTTGCGCGTGTCCTCTGCTACCGCTTTGCCAGCGAGCCGTTCTTCTTCTACGAGGCGTTTGCGATCGACGTGAAGACGATCTGGGGACTCGCTCGCGTTGACACGACTGTTGGCGGTCAAGACAACGTCGCTGTTGTGAACGAGCGCAAGCTCGTGCGCATTGACGGTGTCGGTGTCAGCGAGCGGGACCAAGCCAAGTTTGTCGACGCGCGCGCCGCGAGCGACCAAGACTGCGCCGACTTGCCAGCGCGCGGACTCGTAAGCCAGGACATCAAAGTGTTCAAGAACACGACGATGTGGTTCCCGTTCCAAGTCCACTCGAACGGCTCGGCATGGAAGCTGTGCTACAAGTTTGACGACGAGCCATATCGGTTGTACGCGAGCATCACAGTCCAAGTGAAGCAAGTACTCGACCTGTTTGACGCCGACGCGCCGCAGAACGCGAGTCTAGGTCGCGTCGCTACGATCGGCCATGTGAAGCGATGGCAACCAGTCGGTGCTGGCGTCCAAGCAGGCGACACAGTCAAGTTTGTATCGCAGAGCGTTCAGTCAAGCGCCGACTGCGGCGTTGCGAGTACAAACGCTGCCGGCGGGTCGGTCGTGATGACTGTGAGTGGCGCTGCGCTTGTGTTCACAGGCGTGCTCACGGAGTTCCCAACGTCGCCGAGTGACGTGTACCACCTGTGTTACAGATTCCAAGACGAGCCGTTTGCGTACATCCAGGGCTACGAACTCCGGACGTACGGCGTCTTGAGCCTCGATCGGAGTACTTTCTTAGCTGAAGCGGCAACGCCAATCCAGATCTCAGGCTTCCGGTTAGCAAACACCGATCGGGTCGGCTGGACTACGAATGCAAAGAACTGCAGCAGCGTCGTTGGTGTCACAGACGTCACGGACCAGATGACGACGACTGTCTCGTTCGCAGTGGCAATCTCGAAGCTCTATCTGTGCTACAGCTTCGATCGCCAGCCGTTCGCGCTCTACCCAGGCATTGCGATCACCGTCGCACAAGCGGAGATCTGGGTCCCGCAGACAACATCGGTCGTCGCGAACCAAGAGGTGCAGCTCACGGTCGCTGGGACATTCGGACTCACAGTCAGTAGCGACCAGATCGCGTGGGTCCCGTCCGACGCGCTCGCATGCTCGCTGGATGTCCTTGCAGCATACGCAAGTGTGATGAAGACATCTGTGGTCTCGACGTCGTCGTCCGAGACGTCGATTGCCCGTAGCGGTGCTGCGATCTTTCGGGTCAAGTTTGTGCCGACTAGCGCTGCTGCCACTGCAGCGTCCTCAGCCGCGAGTCTATCGACGTGGAAGCTCTGCTACCGCTTTGGCAACATGCCGGCGTTCCTTATGTTCAGTGACGTGCTCTGCGACGTCCTCAACATTGAACAAGTGAAGCTCCTGCAGTCTGAGCCAGGAACCGCTGGAAGCGTCATGACATTCGAGTTTGACGGCGTCGGGACTCAGGACTTTGACACTGCAAAGTGGGTCGCGGCCGCTGATGCAGTTGCAGATGCAGACTGCGACGTCCTGCCAGCTGTCGGTGGGAGCCTCACGACGTTTGTTGTTAATCGCCTCGCGAGCTACACGTTTGCACAGGCGACTGCGAGCATGGCGCTGTGCTACAAGTTCCAGTCGCACGCGTTCAAGCTCTTTGCGAGTATCCCGGTCCAGGACACGACCACACGTGTCGCGAGTGGTGCAAGCAAGTCCAGCAGCAGCAGCGCGACGCTGACTGCTGCTGCTGCGACGCTCGCGCAGTTCGACGATGAACGCGACGCAGCGAGCAGCGGGACACTAACACTCAATCGCGATGTCGCGGATGTCGCGATCAAGCTCGACATGAACATCCAGGACATCCCGAGTGGCTCGCCGGCCGAGACGCAGTTCAAAGCGTCGTTCGTCTCAGCTGTCGCAGCGTCGCTCGGGATCGACGCGGCACAGATCCAGATTCGTGCGCTCGTCGAAGGTTCAGTGATTGTCAAGTTCGTCCTCTTGCCGTCTGACAACGTCGCAGACCCGCTCGTGCATCAAGTGATCGTGGACTTGCAGACGCAGCTCGCGGATCCAACGAGCGCACTACTCCAGAGCGACGTTATCACAGTCGCCGATCCGGCAACTGCGCTCAGTGTGAGTGTCTCAACACTGCCACCAGTCGTTGCAACTGCGCCGTCGACCACAGCGCTCCAAGCGCGCGGGTACCAGCGCAGCGGGCTCTTTACGTTTGTCAAGAGCGTGTATAGCGTCACGGAGAACACGCCGCGACTAGTTGTGCCCGTGCTGCGGCTCCAAGGCGTCGACAGTGCGATCACACTCGTTGTGCGCATAGACGCTGCGAAGCGCACTGCTACACCTGAAGTGGACTACCGCTTGCCGTCGGCGTCGGCTGCGAGCGCAGACACGCTCTTCTTGCGCTTTGGCATTGGCGACGTCGTTCAGTTCATTGACGTCGCGATCCTCGACGACGCCGTGAAGGAGGCGCACTTTGAGTACTTTACACTCGAGCTCGTGGATCCGAGCACGCCAGGCGCGGCGCTCGGCGGCACACCTGCGACAGTCGTGCGCATATTCGACTTTGACGATGGCGACGAGCTCATTCACCATCGCTTCTCAGTCTCAGCATCGTTGTCCAAGACAGCAGCAGCAGTGGCAGCTGCAAAGACTAGCGTGTTGGGCTGGCGTGTTGTCGAGAACGGCGACAGTGTTGTGCGCGTCGACTCGAACGGTTTGTTTGCAGTCGACGCCGCCGTTGGCGACAGCGAGTACGACGAGAAGTGCGACTTGGCATCACCGACTGGCGAGTGTGCGTTTGCATGCAGCAGTGGCGGCAGCAATGTGATGGTGGACACGCCCGCGTCGGCGCGCAACATCCTCGAGCTGCGCGAAGGCGACTACGTCGTGAGCCAGAGCGCAATGAACTCATTCCCAACCGAGGTAGGTGTGCCAGCGAGGAGGACATCACTGACTAACTTGCTGTCTGGTCGGTTGCAGCGACTGACGACCTGTATCTGCTTGATTGTCTGTCCACAGGCGTTCTCGCTGTCGCTCTGGGTCAAGACTGACCAGCGCGCGCCAAGTGCGTGTCTCGTGTCGTACGCCGTGAGTGCCACTGCGAGCCACACTTCGAGCCGTATTCCGCTCACACTGTGTAATCCCTCGTGTCTCGAGCTCTCGCTCAACGCACGCACGCGGCGCGACAAGCTATCGACGTTTGTCAACATCAGCGACAGTGCGTGGCATTTGCTCGTTGTGACGTGGAGCGCTGTCGACGGTCGCGTGAGGCTGTACGACAACGGCATGCTCGCGTTTGACGGCGGACCGTTCCGCGTGAGCGACCAACTCGAGACTGGTGGTTTCTTGATCATCGGTGCCTTGGCTGCATCAAGCGTGTCGGCGCCTTGCAGAGTCGAGAGCAGCAGTAGTTCAGCGACAACGACAACGACGACGACAGCAGCACGTGTTGCGTGTACGCTCGAACCGGACTCGAGCTTTGTTGGCCGCATCCAGCACGTGCACTTGTGGTCGCGCGTGATCTCACGAGCAGAGGTGCTCAAAGAGCTCGCGTGGCCGATGCTAGTGGCAACGAACGGCTTGGTCTTTGGCTGGAACTTTGACGCAGCGTACGTTCTGGACCAAGGCGCTGCTGTGACCGACATCGCCGCAAAAGGGCAAGCACAGAAGACACTCGGCGCGATCCACTGTGTGCGGCCATCACCGTCTCCACTGTCGTCATCGTCGCCACTGCTCCCGCTGCCCCAATCATCATCACCGCTATCGCCACCGTCGTGTCTCGTCGCAGGTGTGATCCCGAGCGTCTCGCCGAGCTTCCCGTGCGGTCGCGTGTACGCCAACATCTGGCACTTTGCTGCACCGCTGAGCATTGTCGAGCAGCTCCGGCTCGCGTACGGCGGACGTCTGCAGTACCAGATGCTCGCTCCGAGTTTCAATGGTGCACCGCGCGCTCGTCGCGGACAGCTCTCAATCTTTGACAGCGCTGGAAACCAGATCTCGCTCGCACAGGCTGTACGCCACGCCTGGTCGAACAACGCTGCGGCTACCAGACGTAGCGCTGTTTATCCAGCGACAGCGCATCAACCTCTTGCAGCAGCTCGCCCTCGCGAGCACTACGCCGACGCACGAGTTCGGCTGGTACTCGATCCCACTCAAGCAGCTCGCGTCCGTGCACCCGCTCTCCAGCTCTGCCGCC
>JAASFT010000365.1:0-21933 GCA_023333885.1 Globisporangium parvum
ATCGTTGCTTGCGCGCTTGCTCTTGGGTCGCTCAGTTGCGTTGGCTTGGCGCCGAACGGACTTCGCGTCCGTCATCAGGATTCATCAGGGCTCGCGTCTCCGATCCCACTGCTCAGGAACGCAAAGCTGTCAGGGAACGGACCCTTGCGACTGACGACACTCAAGTACAAATGGCGTTGCGGATCCCACTCACGAGGACACTCGTAGCGACAGAGTGAGCGGCAGTAGTGATGATAGTCGGTGTGTATGAAGCGCGCGTGCGCGACCTCCTAGTCGACTCAGACGGACTTGTACTTGGCGACTCAGTCCGTGCTCTAGTACACTTTCGTGACCTCGGACGGCTCGCCCTCGCCCTCGTCTTCATTCGCCGCGTGCTGGTACTTGGTCGCAATCAGCTCTGCGAGCTTCTCGGTCTCCTCTTTCGACATCTGTGCACACGCAGCAGCAGCAGCAGCAGGCGCAGTGAGAACATGCGAGACTCAAGGCAGTGCGCCTCCTCCCTTCGCACCTTGTACGGCGCAAAGTCCTCGTTCGGGAACCGCCGGTTCTCCACGTCTTCGCGGTACTCCTCGAGTCCGAGGCGAATGCGCTCGCCGACGTCGGCGTACCGCTTGCAGAACTTGGGGACGAACTGCGCGTGGTGCGGGTGCTGGAGCATCCCGAGCAAGTCGTGGTACACGAGCACTTGGCCGCTCGTCTCTGGGCCAGCGCCAATGCCGATCGTCGGGATGCGCAAGAGCGCAGTCACTTGCTTTGCGACGGGCGACGGCACGCACTCGAGCACGACAGCGAACGCGCCAGCGGCTTGGACTGCGAGCGCGTCTTGGATGATCGACTCGGCTTGCGCAGCTGCCAATGGTCGAGACGTCAGCCGACGTGCGGGATACGCACGCACAGTCTCACACAGCCACACATACTGACGCACCAGTTCGTCCTTGCGCACGGAAGCCGCCGAGCACACTGATGTGCTGCGGACGCAAGCCGACGTGGCCCATGACAGCGATGCCACCATCGACGATCGTCTTGACTGCTCGGAGAAGTGCACACGAGTCAGTCCGCGGCGCGTCACGACGACACACATAGCAGCAAACAAAGAGAGCAGAGAGAGAGAGAGAGTCGGTGCGTGCGGACGTACTGGTCTTCGCGCGCTCCTGCCCGCCTTCGATCTTCACGCAGTCAGCGCCTCCTTCCTGAGAGCAGCAGTAGGCAAGGATGCGAGAGTGTCCTGAGTGCGTGCGACTTTGCTGCTGCTTCCATCGACCAGCGAGAACAGCAGCAGGCGTCAGCCACTTGCGCGTACCTTGAGCATGCGCTGCGCGTTCTTCAGCGCTTCGTACGGATCGCCTTCGCACGAGCCGAACGGCATGTCGGCGACAATCAGCGGACGCTCTGCACCACTGAGACACGCACGCCACGCACGTCAACAGCCAGCGCAGCGTGACGTACTCATCGCCGCAGCGCAGCTACGCACCGCTTGACTGCCTTTGTGTGGTGGATGATGTCGTCCATCGTCACTGGGATCGTCGTGTCCATTCCCTATCGCACAGACCAGCGCAAGCACAAGCCCACCGAGTAGTGAGCGTCCATACTCGCAATGCACGTGCGTGTGCTCTGGCAGACAGACGCAGCTGCAACAGGAGTACGCACCAGCTCGACCATGCCGAGCGAGTCACCGACGAGCAGCATGTCAAAGCCGGCGAGGTCGACGTGCACAGCGGACGGGTAGTCGTACGCCGTGACCATCGTGATGGGCTTGTTCTTGCGCTTGAGGATGCCAATGTCGAGCGTCGTGACTTTGCGGCGCTCCAGCAGCTTGAGCGTGCGCGCCGCAGCAGCCGCATTGTACGTCGAAGAGCTGCCGGTGTTGTTGCTGCTGTTGAAGCGGTGGTGCTGGAGCGGGAGCAGACGCGTTGGCGCACGCGTGCGAGTGGTCAGACTGGCGAAACGCATCAGCGAGCGCGCTGCGATCGTTGTCGTCTGCATGGTTCCTGCTTCTGCTTGAGCTGCTGCTGGTGCTGGCTTGAGCTGCTTGCTGTCGATCCAAAAGTGAAGTGCGAACGGATGCGAGTCTTGAGCTGCTTGATCCAATAATGTGTCAGTGGCAACTATGATATTGTATGCTCTTTGGATTGGTTTGTTGCATATATTTCGAATGGAATCATTTTTGACTTTGACCTCTTTTGTCTAAAGATCTAAAAGCGAGAGCAGAAATTTCGGATTATCTAAAAAGGAGAGCTCAATCAAAATCGTGCATACTTTACTCAAGATAGAATTGCGAGCGATTTCGAGGCGATACAGCATACAAACTTGCCATGTTTCAGTTCTCTTGAGCAAAGTAGGCTTGGGTGAGACACCGGACAACGTGTGGACCACTTCGAATAGGCGTAAACACAGTGATTGAACATGAAAACTGACCGTGAGTGATGATGATCTCGCCAATGGCTACAGCTTTGGTTCAACCACAACACCAATGTGGCTTTTGGCTTGACCGTCTGCCTCCTTTGTCCCGCCACCCTTCTTCTACAGTTGACTCTGCCTGCATGATCCAATGCACTCACTCGATAAGACATTGATTAGTACTTGAGTCATTGAAGCAGTGGACTGAACCGTTGGCAATGTCCAGCGAGACACGAAGCTTGGCGACTCCTCTCGGCTACTCGTCGATTATTCGAATATGCTTCCAACAACTCGCGCGGTAGCATCTCTCTGTCCACACAATGGCAATCACAACGCCGACTTGGAAAAGCGCAACCACGCAAGCCATGGTTGCCACTTATGCTGTATCTTCCTCACCATCCTATTGAACGAGAGAAATATACATATTTCAGATGTTCAAACACTACATCTGCAAAACGTCAGATATTTCAATCAGGCATGGCGGAGGTATTCGCAGTGCAACATTGGGCAGTCTGGTATTGGCATGGAGAGTCTGTACATTGCCAGCAAGGAGCGGAAAGTTGGAATTTCTCGCGATTATGCTCGTTGAATTGCTTACCCAAAAGGAAATTAAGCAGCGGCTTCTAGCAACATGCGTTACTTCAGCGGCGCAGTCACTGTCACTCGTAATTGGTGTTGGTTTGGAGCAGGAGAGAACAGTTTTCATCGAAGTTGAAGATGCTCTGTTTCTCAATGTCGCAAGTCCTCTTGGCCCCAATGATCGCTGTATTTTGAACACCAGTGATAACACTTCGAGGAGATGTCCCGACCACAACTTATGACAGTGATGGAGTTCGCTGAGCTAACCCAAAAATAACTTAGTGTTGATAACGGGTGCGGCGAATCATCCAAGTGTTACTAAACATGCCTCTTTGGAGCCAGAATCTTTTGTCTCGTGATTCTAATGTGGGTAAATTTGTCTTTATGAGCCAATCGCTATTGCTGCTCGGTATTTCAATTTCACCCATGAGTAGGTGAAACGATATACTACAGCCACGCCCACATCCCCACGACAAACGCACCGACGCAAGCCAGCACTGGAGCGAGAGGGTGGAGGAGGAAGAGGGAGGGTGCGTTCGCGCATTTGCCCAGCTGCTGCAACTACACCTCTCACGCCACTCTCGCCTCCCACATCGCTTCTTTTGCCCAACCATCCTCGTGAACGACCAACACCTTCGCAACGATAGTCACAGTCGCAACGTTCTTCTGACGCGATCAACCCAGTTTGTTTTGGACTGCGACGTATCTGTGGTGATGGTGTCTGCGATAACAGGGACCCCACTCTGCACCATCTGCACAAAAATCAATCCAGAGCGCGATGCTCCAGCCCAATATCCATACATAGTTGCAGTAATCAGCGCATCGCAAGCCTCTGCCATCGACCGACACCTGCATCAGAAACAGAACCAAGCCGACACAAGCTCCACAACAGGAACAAGGTACTGTAAACCGATCGCTTGGTTTGATGAGAGTGACGCGCAGAGAATGGCGACTACCATCGCGATCTTGGACATGCTGCAGGGAGCCGAGCGTGGATCCACTGTAGCGGTGTACATTGTTACATGCGCAGTACTAGACTCAGCGTTCGTCATGATAGCGAGAGAACCAAGAGAAGGCGAAGTCAAGGCTAGGCATCCACAGCTGCAGTCTGTGGTCCAGACCCTACTTACGGCTGGAATGCCGTTTGAGTTGGTGGAAAGGGACTCAGAACAACCGGGAGATCGTGAAGTAGAAAACATGTCAATCAAATGCTCGAAATGGATCGATCATTCTCAGACATTAGCAGACAAAGAAAGTTGAGGCTGTTGCGTCTCTTTGCAACTCTAAAGGCGATTCCCGCACTTTTGTCTCTTGCGAACGCTGCATTTTGCTTTCCGGTTTTCATACACTATGCAAGTGTTCTCGTTCCAGTGAATTTTGTTTCCTAACTTTCATTTTCTGGCCTTCATAGTCAACTCAAGCTTATTCATTCCGAACCCATTGGCCCTCTACCAATATGACGAATCAATCGACCAATGCAAGTCGCAAGTTCAGGACTTGTTTTTTGCACTACCTCTTCTTGCTATTACTCTCAGCCATACATTATCCTAGATCATCGCTGTTCACAGCCTCGATCACGCGCGTCCACACAGTCCACACACTCGGCGAAGACGCATTGCTCAACATCAGCACCAGCAGCAACCGCACCTCTGCTCTTGCTCGCTCGCTCGTCATGCGCTGGCTCCAATTGACTCGCGCGGCGTCGGCCGCAGCGCGCCGGCCGACCTCGCTGCTCCAGTCGCAGCCGCGCCGCCTGTCGCCAGCGCTCGCGCGCGCGTTCAGCGCGGATGCCGACAGCGTGCGTCCGTTCGCCGAGGGCCACCCGGTGCCGGAGGGCTACATGAGCAACTTGCGCAACATCGGTATCTCGGCGCACATTGACTCGGGCAAGACGACGCTCACGGAGCGCATTCTCTTCTACACTGGCCGCATCAATGCGATCCACGACGTGCGCGGCAAGGACGGCGTCGGCGCCAAGATGGACTCGATGGAGCTCGAGCGCGAGAAGGGCATTACGATCCAATCCGCCGCGACGTACGCGAGCTGGAAGGACGCGAACATCAACATCATCGACACGCCGGGGCACGTCGACTTCACGATCGAAGTCGAGCGCGCGCTGCGAGTGCTCGACGGCGGCGTGCTCGTGCTCTGCGGTGTCTCGGGCGTCCAGAGCCAGTCGCTCACGGTCGACAAGCAGATGAAGCGGTACGGCGTGCCGCGCATTGCGTTCATCAACAAGCTCGACCGCATGGGCGCGAACCCGTGGAAGGTCATTCGCGACTTGCGCGCGCAGCTCAAGCTCAACGCCCATGCGCTGCAAGTGCCGATTGGCGCAGAGAACGACCTCGAAGGCGCCGTGGACCTCATCACGATGAAGGCGCTGCGCAACTTGGGCGAGAACGGCGAGACGATCGACATCTCGGACGACATCCCGGCAGCGACGCGCGAGCTCGCGGAGGAGAAGCGCCAGGAGCTGATCGAAGCGCTCGCAGACGTCGACGACGAGATCGGCGAGCTGTTCTTGATGGAAGAGGAGCCGACGCACGACCAGCTCCGCGACGCCGTGCGCCGCGCGACGATCGCGCACAAGTTCGTGCCGGTGCTCATGGGCTCGGCGTTCAAGAACCGCGGCGTGCAGCCGCTGCTCGACGCCGTCGTGTCGTACTTGCCGAGTCCGGCGGAGATTGCGAACTTTGCGCTCGACCAGTCGCAGGACGAAGAGAAGGTGCTCGTGCCGTGCTCGCCGTCGGCACCACTGCTCGCGCTCGCGTTCAAGCTCGAAGAGGGCAAGTTCGGGCAGCTCACGTACATGCGCATCTACTCGGGCACGCTCAAGCGCGGCGGCTTCATCTACAACATGAGCGACATGAAGCGCATCAAGGTCCCGCGTCTTGTGAAGATGCACTCGAACGAGATGGAGGACGTCGATGAAGTCAGTGCTGGCGAAGTCGTCGCGATGTTTGGCGTCGAGTGCGCGAGTATGGACACGTTCAGCGACACGAACGCCGCCAAGTTCACGCTCACGAGTCTGCACGTGCCGGAGCCCGTGATGTCGCTGGCCGTGACGCCAACGAACAAGACGCAGATCGCCAACTTCTCCAAGGCGCTGAACCGGTTCCAGAAAGAGGACCCGACGTTCCGCGTCCGCGTCGACGACGACAGCAAAGAGACGATCATCAGCGGCATGGGCGAGCTCCACTTGCAGATCTACGTCGAGCGCATGAAGCGCGAGTACGGCTGCGAAGTCGCGACTGGCGCGCCGCAGGTGAACTACCGCGAGACGATCCGCACGCGCGCCGAGTTCAACTACTTGCACCGCAAGCAGAGCGGTGGGTCGGGCCAGTACGCCCGTGTCGTGGGCTACATTGAGCCGCTGGAGGACCCGGATGCAAAGGACGTCGAGTTCGTGAACGCGATCATCGGCAATGCGATCCCGCCCGAGTACATCGCGGCGTGTGAGAAGGGCACGAAGGAGGCGGTGCAGAAGGGCTGGCTCGTGGGCCACCCGGTGCAGCGCATGCGCGTCGTGATCAACGACGGCCAGGCGCACTCGGTCGACTCGAGCGAACTGGCGTTCAAGACCGCGATGGTCCAGGCGATTCGCCAGGCGTTCCTCAAGGCCGAGCCGTGCATCCTCGAGCCAGTCATGTCGGTCGAAGTCGAGGTCCCGAACGAGTTCCAGGGCACGGCGATCGCCGAAGTGAACCGCCGCCGCGGCATGATCAACAGCAGCGACGCCGACGAGATGTCGACCGTCGTGCGCTGCGACGTGCCGCTCCAGAACATGTTTGGCTTCTCGACCGACTTGCGGTCGTCGACGCAGGGCAAGGGCGAGTTCACGATGGAGTACAAGACGCACGACCTCGTCACGCGCGACGTGCAGGAGCGTCTCGTGGCCGAGCACGAGAAGGCGATGGCGGCGAAGAACAAGTAGAGAGAGACCACGTGCGCACTGCTGCTGCGGCGGCGCCTCGCTGTGGACGAGTGCGCAGCAGTCGTGCGGACCGTGCGCTTGCGTTTATAGACACGACTCCCACACACTTGGCGTCTTGCGTTGGCCCTCTGTTGCTGCTGGTCACGCGTTTGACTGTCTCGCGACGCGGACGTACCCGCGCCGCCGTCTGCGCGTGTGCCGCCGAGCGCCGAGTGCGACCATCGCGAGTGCCGCGACCATCGCGAGTGTGAGTGTCAGCACTGACGTGTGCTGCTGCTGCTCATGAGGCAAACGATCGCCTTGAGTTGTAGGACGCGCTGTGTAGGACGGTGCTACGAGCTGCTGCTGCTGCGCTGCGACGCGTGCTGCGAATGCGTTGAGGTCCCACTCGATGAAGCGTGCGATAGCGGCCGAGTCGCCAAGATGGGAAAGCTCGCGGACAAAGCGCTGGTGCAGTTCGGTCGCTTCTCGTTGCAGTGCGTCGATCTGCTGCTGCTGCTGGTCCGCTGCATCACGCCTGGCATCTGGGACTGGCGCCTTTGTGACCACACTGTTCTTGGCTGCTGCTGCGAGCGCTTGCTGCATGACGAGCCGTCCGGATGCGTCACCAGGCAAGCGCTCCTGCGCGCACGAGAGCGGCAGGAAGACTGTCGCCGGTGCAGGAGCACGCGCGCTGAACCAGAGCACGCCGCCGAGCGAGTCTGGGACGCCACTGCGTGTCTGCAGCACTGCGCGAAAGAGCGGTCGCTCCGAGTCGGAGCTTGCGCTCGTGCGCGCAAGATGCAGCACGTCGGCAATGCTCAGAGGCGTGTGCACTTGGAGTGACAGCAGCGTCTGTCCCGCACTCCTACTGCAGCTGCTGCGGTCGCGCCATGCATCCGGTAGTGCCACGAACGTCTCCAGCTTGCGCCACACGCGACAGCGCAAGGCGGCGACGCCTGCATCTCCGTCGTCTCGAATTCCAATGGCGTCGGAGCGAGTGGTCCTAGGTGCCACGACTGCGACGTGGTCGTCTGCGAGTCGCTGCGCAGTCCACTCGGTCGCTTGCTCTCCAACGCGCCAGACGTGGGCGATCCAGACGGCGCCGCGTTTGTCTGCGATCGCCAGTGCACCAGTCGCTTGGGACGCACGATGAGCATCGCCAGCGGCATCGTCCTCCGTGTCGGTACGGTCGCACTCGAAGCTGTGGCTGTCTGCGAGCGCCTCCATGCGCTCCACAGCACACTGTGCGCTCGTGCAGTGTGCGAGAGCGATGCGAGCGAGGTCGCGCGTAGTTATGCGGTTGCGATCTGTTGCTGCTGTCGTTCGCTGTGGCGCTGCGCTTGCGCTTGCGTGATATGTGCACGTGTGCGCGATGCTGAGCTGCTGCTCGTTCATCAGCGCATGCGCACCGAAGCTCAAGTAGCCAACTGCAGGCGGTACATCCACAGCAGCAGCAGTGGGCTGATCCGATGCACTGCCGCGCAGAGCTGGGTCGACACGAGCAAGTCGCAGATCTGCGTCGCGACTGCTCTGTGCCACAGAGATTGCGTGCGCGAGCATCGCAGTTCCATCCTGCGTCGCGCGCGTCCCGACTGCGACGAGCACATGCGCGTGCGCTGCGCTGTCATGCGCTGCTGCTGCAAGCGCTTGCAGCAGCAGCACCAGTCGCCTCCATCGGCCATTGCAGCAGCGCATGTGCAGTCCCGATATCCTTCTTCGAGTCGACCGCGTTGATGAGAGTGTTGATCGAAAGGCCACCGAGAAACGAGCAGTCGCCATGACAGCACGAACGACGACCCAGCGTGCGCAGATGCTCGTGCTGCTGCTACTGCTGCTGCTAGTCGAGGCAACTGGCGCGTCAGACGTCGAGAGCCGTCGTCGCGCAAGCACCAGCACCAGCACTAGCAGTGCAGGTACCAACAACGCAACGACGCGAGCGAGCCGACCGAGTGGCGGCTCGAGCGTCTGGGCAGATCTCTTCATGGCATGCTTTGTGATCTTTGTCGTGCTCGCGCCGACGCTGTGCTTCCGCGTCGACGATGCGCGATCGCGATCGACCCCGGCACAGCGACAGCAGCGTACAGCAGCAGCAGCAACAGCGCGTGCACATGCTCATACTCGCGACACCAGCAGCAGCAAGAAGCGACGCTAGCTTGAATACTGGCCCCATACAAAATCCATACAAAACGTCCCCACCAAGCAGCACCACGATCCATCGGATGAACATGCGGTCGAGCGATCGATCGATGAGCAGCGAGGCGACGACGACGCAAGCGGTGGCTGCTGGCGCGATCGCAGGAGGTGCGCGACAATGCCTGCGCACACATATGCCTGCACGCGTTGCACTGACACTGCTGGGTGGGCTCTTGCTGCTGCTTCCGGACGCGCCACAGGCGCAACGCGCATGATCGCTGCGCCATTCGGTACGCGTCCTGGCGTCGCTCGTGCATTGCACCAGCGTGCTCTCTCTCTCTCTCTCTCTCTCTCTGAATGCACGTGGACGCTAACAGTAGCCGCCAATAACACACGCGCGCATGCATTCACTTGTTCACGTGCGTGCAACGAATTGGCGCCCGCCAGACCTCGTGAAGATCAGGTCCGTCCGCTCGTCTACCAAGCGTCGACTGGTGCGACAGCACCTGCCCACACGTAGGCAATGGGCTGACGCTATCTGCACTACGCATGTGCAGGTTCCAGGTCCAGCTAGCGCCGATCACACGACGAGCCGATGCGCGCGCCAAGTACGTCACGTTCGCGCAGTCGCTCCAGAGCATCCACGCTGAAGAAGGGCTCAAGAGCTTCTGGCGGTACGACTGACTGTCCGTCCTTTCTCATCCAAGAGCGTCGCCTCCCTCCTTCCGACGAGCACGCGCTCACGCACGCTATGCTTGCACACCAGCGGCAACTTGGCGGCCACGGCGCTCTGGGTCTCGTACTCGGCGATCCAGTTTGGCTGCTACCGACGCCTCTCGAGCGTCTGGTCCGACCGGTTCACTGAGCGCCACGGCACAGCCGTGAGTACGCTCAACGGCGCGCTCGCTGGGGTCCTTGCGACTGGCGTGACATACCCGCTCGACCTCTTCCGCACGATCTTTGCGAGCCAAGGCGTACCGAAGCAGTTCCCAACGCTCGCGAGCCTCGCCGCGCACACGTACGCAACGCGCGGCGTCCAGGGCTTCTACAGCGGTCTCGGCGCAACGCTCTTCCAGATCGCGCCGTACATGGGCCTGAGCTTTGGGATCTACTCGTCGCTCAACGTCGCGGCTGCGACGCACGTCGACTTGGCGCATGCGAGCGCACTCGCAGTCGCGCTGTCGCACGTTGGCACAGGCGCAGCCGCTGGCTTGCTCTCGAAGCTCGCCGTGTACCCGCTCGACACGGTGAAGAAGCGCATGCAGATGCGCCAAGTGCCGCGCTGCGCGTCCTACGGCGTCATTCCGCACTACGCGACGTCGTGGGACTGCTTCTGTGCGATCGTGCGCCACGAAGGCCTCCGTGGGCTCTACAAAGGCACGGCGCCGAGTCTCGTCAAGTCCATCGTGACGCACAGCTCGACGTTCGCGACGTACGAAGTCGCACTGAGCGCACTGCAGCAGTTTAGTGACCGTCATGAAGAGTGATTGTCGTGTTCGGGCGACTGTGAGTGATTGTGGGAAGCAGTACAGATAAATAGGCAGGAGCTACGTCGTCGCGCCTGGAGAGGCGTCCGCGCTGCGGTCGAGCGTCTGCGTCTGCGTCTGCTGCTTGTAGAACGCTTCGAGGACCTGCAGGCGCTTGGCGTCGGCCACGAGGCGGTCCATTGACATCTGTGCCATTCGCAGAGAGACACGGGCGCATTGAGTCCAATGCACACGAGAGAGAGGTCGCACGACGCCGACCGGACCTGTTTGATGTCGTGGAGCAGGAACCTCCGCACAGCCTCGGCGTCGCTGATTGCGCGCTGCGCCGCGGGCGGCAGCGCTGCTGCTGCACCACTTGGCTTCGGACGCACTGCACCGCCGTGCGTTGCGTCAAACGAGTTCTTGCGCGGCGCAGTGCGGGCACCAGAGCGCGTGATGGCGCTCGTCGAAGCAGAGCGCGGGAGCGACTCGCGCCGACTGCTGCCACTCGCGGGCTTCTTCACTGTGCGCTTCGCGTCGCCGCAGAGCTTCGAGACGAGCGACGGCGTGAAGTCGCGCGAGCCCGAGCGCTTGCGCAAGTAACTCTGCATCGCCCAGCAAGCAATCGCCATAGGACCGCGAGTGATGGTCACGACACCATTCTCAACGCCATCCTCAGTACCCAGAAGCCACAGGGTCGTACCGATGGCGACGAGACGCCAGCAGGCGCTGGCGGCAAGTGCAGTCCGCCCACTGGCTGGCGCAGCTGACTCGGAGGCACTGAGCCATCAGAGGACGTCCCTGACGTGCGCTGGAGCTTGTTCCGGCTCATTGAACGCTCGATGGGAGCGCCGCGCAGTGCGCCAAAAGACGTCGCAGCTGCAGTCGCCGTCGAGAGCGCTATCCGCGTGTCCGGCTGCTGCGCGTCGTCGTTGCTCTGGATCACGAGCTCCAGTTGGTTCACTTTGTCTTGGAGCAGGTCCTTCCACGCGTCCTCTTCGTCGTCGTCGTCCGCCCACTCCTCCATCGACCGGCGGTGCTAGCGCCACACGCACACACACACACAAATGTACGCAGCCCGTTCACTCAGGTCAGCTCCGACAGACGCGCACACTGCACAAGCCATCTCGACAGACGCACTGGAATCACACGAGGCGGTACTGCGACTGCTGCTTCACTGTCGCTACTGCTCGTCGCTGCGAATGCGTCCTGCTCGTTGTCTGTCGCTGCGCGGTGCTCCATTGCTGCGTGGTTGTTGTCGCTGCCGTCGTCGTCGCGCAGGAGGTCTTTGCTCGGCCGTGGCGACGCAGCGTCGTCGCTCCAGACGCCGTCGTCGTCGTCACTATCGTCAATGTCGTCGATGTCGTCGGTGTGGCGATAGCCCGTGCTGTCACTGAACGTGCTGCTGCTGCTGCGATGGAAGTGGTGGAGCTTGAGCTCGCCGACGTCTTCGAGCTCGTCGCTCTCGTGCCGCATCGCGCCGCTGAAGATCGAGCGGAACGTGCGGCTCGCACTGGCGTCGCGCGTCATGGTCGGCGTCGCGTCGTCGTCGATGTCAGTGTGCGCGCTGGCGCCGCTCATCCAGCGAGCTCGCGGTCGACAGACGAGAGCGCGCGCGCGGGTGTGGTCGAGGCGCGAGGGAGGCGCGCGCAGACACACCGACACAGACACAGAGCTAGAGAGAGCTCTCGACACCGCAGGAGCTCGCCGTGGTTGCCCTGCTCGTGCTTTCCGACTGTTTGCTCTGTAGCGCGTATAAAGAGGGCGTGCAGCCTCTTTCGCAGACGCACGCAGGAATAGATTCGAGTGCTAATCACAGCGATTTGAATAGTTCTCTGTGGATTCAGTTGGTGCGAGGCAAACTCACTTGCTGTCAGTATGGCTACACTCGATTCGTACTTTAACGGACACGTTGTGGACCACACGATGTCATGGAGCATGAAGGGACGTGAGCTTGAAACCCCAGCCACGGACGACGGACGACGGACGGACGCTGCCACCACACTTGCTCCCTCGCACTCGCGCGCCGCCGTAGTCCGCGCCACAAGCCGCCACCAGCAGAGGCAGTCGGAGCTCCATCGATCCTGTCAACGTCGATCGAGTGCGCTCGCTACCATGTCGCGCAAGAGATTCACCCCAGAAGACGTGCTCGAGCTCGAAGCTCCGACCGAATGTGCGTCTCACGAACTCGCCAGCGTGCCCATGCACGTGTGCTACTGACGTGCTCATGCATGTGTGTATGCGTCGCTTGCCATGCGCTCGCAGCGTTCCTGTGCCCTGTGAACGCCAACACGTACGGCATCGAGTTCCTGCACTTTGCGATCTCGGACTACGAGAGCAAGCGTAAGATCTTTGAGATCGGGAAGAACCAGCCGGGCAAAGCGGTGCCGAAAGTCGATCTCTCGCAAGCGCGCGGCGAAGCAGCGTACCGCACGATCCGGTACGAGTTCTCCGAGGACGTGCTGCGGCTGCCAGCGATCAAGACCGAGCTCGAGTTCTCGGTCGGGCCAAAGGAAGTGCACGGCCTGCGCATGATCGAGCGCCACTACTTCCGCGACGAGATCGTCAAGAGCTACGACTTCACGTTCGGCTTTTGCATTCCGTCGAGCGTGAACACGTGGGACGCGATCTACTCGATGCCGCCGCTCGACGACGACCTCATCACTGACATGATCGCAAATCCGTATGCGACGGTCTCCGACAGCTTCTACTTTGTCGGCGACGAGCTCATTATGCACAACAAGGCCGAGTACAAGTACATCCCGGAGGACAGCGCACAGGCGAAGAAGTCGTACTACACGAGCGACGACGACGACGCGAAAGACGACGCCAAGTCCCAGCGCGCGGACGCCAAGGGTTCCAAGAGCCTCGGGTCTCCAGCAAAGTGGTCCAAGGAGGACGATTACGACTAAGTTATGCCACCCGAGCGCTGCGGCGAGCGCTGTTGCGATCGTTGAGATTGCGACTGCGACGCGGCTAGCAGTCGCAGTAGCACCGACGAAGCGAAGCGCCGACTCGCTTCAGGACTGCGCATAGGGCACTCACGCCCTCCTCCTCTCTCCGACTTACTGTAACGCATAAACACACACACGCCATGCATGCATCTGGAGCTAGCGAGCGTGCGTAGGGCACTTGAGCATGAGCGAACGAGAAGCCTTGCGAGGACTGAGCAAGAGCGCTGGGCTTGAGATGCCACAGACTCGAACATACTGAACGCAAGAGAATCGCTTTTGAAAGGGCTTCGCAGCATGCACCAGCAGAGAGTGAACCTATGCAGCTTCAAAGAACGCAATGCCTGAGACTCAAAAGCAGAAATCACGGCAGCATGAGCATCAACGTCGGACTGCACGAGGACGTCGTGCCGTACTTGGTCTCGCCGTACGAGAGCTTCTACTTCCTCCTGCGCCACGTGAAGCTCACGGTCGAGAGCGGCAAGTGCGTGACGCAACCACTGCGTAGCTTCTTTGGGTCGTACGCAGACAGCTGCTGGTCGTGGCGACTGACAGTCTGCATGTGTCGCGCACTTGCGTAGTGGATACCCAGGACAAGGCGGTTGCTTCTACGGCCACGAAGGCCGGTGCTACGTCTCGCAGTACCGCGTCGTGTACGTCTCCGACACGCCCGGCTACACTGCGTACCGGTCGTTCTCGCTGCCGTTCTACTGCATTCGCGACTGGGCATTCCGCGTCAGCCTCTTTGGTTCGTACCTCTGCTGTCTTGCGGTCTTGCGGTCGTGAAGTCCACGCAACTGAGCGCCTCGTCGCGTGTGTATGGATGCTGTCAGGTGCGAAAGCCTGGCGCGGGCACGTGAACCCAGTCCCAGGCGGCGGCCTCGTCGGCGTCGGAGCGTTCACGCTCAACTTTCTCGTGCGTCAGAGCAGCTCTCTCTACAGACGTACTGCCTGTGTGTCGTCTCCTGAGCATTGACTGTGCGTCTTCGCTGCCTCCTATCTGACGTACGCAGAGCGTCGGGTTTGAAGAGTTCCGGAGTCTGGTCCAGCCCTTGCTCGAGAGCTCGCGGCGCGTGCACGAGCAGTTTGCGAACGTGAGCGTGCCGTCCGTGCTCATGGTCCCAGCGCAGATTATCGACCCGAACGAGCGCGAGCGCAAAGTCGCGTACTGTGCAGCAGACGACCCCATGACGCTCTACGTCTTGGCGCCTGAGGCGTCGGACGCCACTGAGCAGTCGACCCCAACTGCGACGGAAGACGGCGACAAGCGCTTGGCAATAGCGTAGTACGGAGCATCTACTATCGTCTCCGTATCTATTCGCCGTGCAGACTACTGGTCGAGTTGGTCTCGAGCGTGTGTGCTCGCCGGCATGTGCGCCAAGGCGGCGCCATGCACCTACCTCGAATTCATCACGCTCACAGTCGACATAACCCAAAACGCATGTCTATTTTCCAAACAGTAAATGCCTCACTACGCACTAGCAATTGTTGTTGCGCGCGTGTCGAAAATTCGGGAACATGGAGCCTCGAGCACAGCTTGGTCCGAGCGACACACTCGGCATCTCTCGAGCGCTTCGCCACACGCGCATCTGCAGCCGCACGCTCGCACGACTCGCACTTGCAGTAGCAGCATGTTTGGCGGCGACGGACTGCCGTTCAACCGCCACTCGGACGTCCTGAACGCGTTCGCGAGCGACCATGAGAGCCTCACGCGGCTCGTTGAAGAGCTCAAGCGCCGCGGGAACACGGCGTTCCAGCAAAAGAGCTTCGAGGAAGCCGACGCGTTGTACTCCAAGGCGATCGAGGTCAACGGGAGCGACCCGCTGAAGAACCAGCACATCTTCTACGCGAACCGCTCGGCCACGCGCACGTCGATGGGCAAGACGCAGCTCGCGCTCGAAGACGCCGACGCGTGCGTGCGCCTCGAGCCGTCGTACGCCAAGGGCTACTTCCGCAAAGCGCAGGCGCTGAGCAAGCTCAAGCGGTACCGCGACGCACTCGCTGCGCTCCAGCACGCGCAGGCGCTCGAGCCTGCAAACAAGTCGGTGAACGCGCTGTTTGCGCAGGTCGACGCGCTCGCAAAGCAGCAAAAGGACACGCCTGTGGCGGCGCCGTCGTCGCCCAAGACCGTCACGCGCGTCGACGTCGTGCCGTCGTCATCGACGAGCCGCAGCTCTGCGGCAGCAGCAGCAGCGTCTAGCAGCAGCAGCACCAGCAGCGTTGAGCGCATGGACGCAGACGACGACGAGGCGATCGTTGGCGCGGTGCGCGGCTACAAGAAGCTCGCAGACGGACGCGTCACGACGTTCTTCAACAACGAGCTCACGGACGAAGCGAAGCAGCTCATCGGGGACATTGCGCCGAAGAAAGTGACGGACGCGAACGCAGTGCAGGTGCGTCGCTCGTGTGACGCGATTGGGGATGTGCGTACGTTGCGCTAACACGTCGGGTATGTTGCAGATCAAAAGTGTCGACGGCGGCTCGGCGTGGAACGTCGGGAACACGTTTGAAGAGCGCGACATGACGGCGTGGGCCAAGCGCAAGTTCGAGGCGCTGTTCGCAGACGTCGCGACGCCATTGCCAGCGAGTGCGGGCGTTGCAGGCGTTGTCTCGGCTGGCGCAGTGCGCGACCTCACGGGCGACGCGTCGATCGCTGTTGTGCGCGGCGCGAAGCGCTACATCTTTGACTTTGCGTTCACGCTCGCGTGCGCGCTCGAGCTCGAGAGCGGCGAGCGCGTCGAAGGCGAGCTCAAGTTCCTCGACGTGAGCTCGGACTCGGGCGGCGAGCTCGATGCCGAGGCCGTTGTGCCGACTCGGTACACGTCTGCGACCGGCAAAGCGCTGCACACTGCGCTATCTGCTGCGTCGTCGCCGTTCCGCGCTGCGCTGAAGACGCGGTTAGAGCAGTTTGTGCGCGAGTACCACGGCTTCTAGGCGCGCAGCAGCGCATGGTGGGAGCGAGCGAATGGATCACTCGATTGGTCGCTGGTAGAGATGGCTACACCTCTTTATGCTGCATCGTGTCTGTTTGACTCGAAAAGAGTATGCTTACAACCCTTGTAAACCTGCTGATGACCCTCTTTATAGCTGGTAGTTGAGTTGTGCGAGGCACTTTGATCACAATCGATTCTCGTCCTCCAATACAAACAGCAAGTCCACGAAGCGAATCAATCAAGAATACGGTGACTGGATGCGAATGGGCGAGTGGCATTTCCAAGCAAGCAAGCAAGCAGGAAACAGAAGCTCGACGACGTCGTCGCACATCGTCCCTCGTCATCTTGCACGACTACTACCAGCACAAGCACGACCGCTACCAGCACCATCTGAAGCAAGAATGGCGAGCGCAGACGTCGACACGAGCGCGACGACGACGGCGACGACAGCAGCAGCAGCGAACGACGATGGGCAGACGATGGTCGCGCTCGGCGGCATGCAGAACATGGCGTGGGCCGCCGACACGTCCAAGTTTGGCTACAAGATGCTCGTGAAGATGGGCTGGGCCGCTGGCAAGGGTGTCGGCAAAGAGCTGCAGGGCCAAGCGACGCATGTCAAGATCGCGCGCCGGTCGGAGAACCTCGGCGTCGGCTGCAGCCTCAAGCAGGCAGAGGTGCAGGGCTGGTCGTCCACGGCCACGAGCTTTGCTGACGTGCTCAAGACGCTCAACAAGAAATACGGCGGTGCGGCAGTGTGTACGAAGCTGTGCGTGTGCGTGCGTGCGTTGACAGTCTGCTCACTGCGTGCTTCTTGACTGCTATGGCGCTACCTACAGACAAGAGCGCGAGCGACGATGGCGCCGAGAGCGACGCGTCCGTGTCGTCGACCAAGAAGCGCAAGAAGCAGCTCAAGAAGGAGCGCAAGGCCGCGAAGAAGGCGAAGAAAGCGAAGAAGAGCGAGAAGAAGGTCGCGTCTGGCGCGGCGACGACGATCTCGCGCCGCATCGTGTACCACAAGCGTCTGCGCAACAAGAACGCAAAGGGCTACGCGGCGGAGGACATGGCGGGGATCCTCGGACTCGCAGCGTCCGGCAGCAGCGCAGCTGCGAATTGAGTGCACGCATATTTAGAACTGCATGTTGTGAACACGAGCATCCATCTCCACGAGCTGCTGTTGCGTGGGTCTGTGTCTAGAAGAGCGCGCGCACGAGCATGGAGCAGGGGCTCATGAGACCGCCATTGCTGTGATTGGCATGGACGAACCTGTTTATCTACTGTAGCCTCTGTATAGTGAATATCAACTGTGAGTGGGTGGTAACGGACCTGTATAGATCAGGTAGACAGTTGCTGGTGGCCACCAGTTTGCTCGTGTGTCTCTTGGAGCACTCGCTCACACACACAACGACCGCCAGCACCAGCGCCGTAGCTCTTGGCGCACGCAGCATCGACGTCCGTCTCTCTCGCGCTCTCTCCGCACTCACACACAGAGATACAGAGCCATGGCGAGCGTGTTTGTGCGCAACTTGCCGTACGGCGTGACGCAAGAGGAGCTCGAGCAGGTCTTTGGCGACATTGGTCCCGTGAAGAAGGTCGATGTGATCAAAGACAAGGGCAAGAAGAAGAGCGACATGCTCACGCGCGGCTTTGCGTTCGTCCGATAGTACGTGCGCTGCTCCTGTGCTTGTATCATCTACTGCTGCTGGTGCGTATGCGTGAGCTGACGGTGGGTGTTCCCGTGCCCCAGTGCGATTGAGAGCGACGCGCAGTACGCAGTCGAGAAGCTCAACGGCCACGAGTTCCAGGGCCGTCGCATGCGTCTCGGTGCGTCATGCGTCTCTCTCGCTTGATTGGCTCAGTGTCCGACGCATGTACTGATGCTCGGAGTGTCGTGGCTGTCCCCAGAGATCGCGCGCGAGAAGGGGAAGAAGGGACAGCAGCAGCAGCCGCCAGTGCGTGCGCAGGACGTGCCTGCTGCTACCGTCGCGCCAGTGACGACTGACGCGCCTACGAAGCGCGAGGCAGAGGACTTCATCGCACTTGAGACGACAGCTGACGCTGCGCCGGAGAAGAAGGACAAGAAGGACAAGAAGGACAAGAAGGACAAGAAGGACAAGAAGGACAAGAAGGACAAGAAGAAGGACGAGGAGCCTGCGCAAGAGACGGCTGAAGCGCCTGTGAAGAAGGAGAAGAAGCACAGGAAGGAGTCGCACGAAGACGCAGAGGACGCTGCTGCGCCAGTGGCGGAGCCAGTGGCAAAGCCCAAGCCGGCACCACAAGAGCCAAAGGCAAAGGCGAAGACGCCGACAAAGGACGCGCCGAAGAAGTCGACTGAAGCGCTGCTGGCGGACGGACCAAACTTTGCCGCCGCTGAGCCAAAAGTCGGCGCCGATGGCCACGTCCAGAGCGACCGCAATGCGCGGCGCCGCATGCACCGCGAGTTCCTGCGGCAAGTGGAGCAGCGCAAGAACGACGGCGCCAAGCCCGAGGAGAAGTCGATTGTGATCTACGGTCTCGGCGCGGACGTGACGCAGAAGCACATTGCGAAGAAGGTCAAGAAGATCGGCAAGGCCGCGTCGCTGGAGCTCAAGGAGGAGCCAAAGACTGGCAAGAAGTTTGCGGTCGTGCAGTTCGAGAAGCTCGCAGACGTGCAAGTGGCGATCCGGAAGCTCGACCACCACATCTTCAAAGGCGCGATGCTCAAAGTCAAGTGCCTCGCAACCGGCGGCGCCTCGAGCGCGAGCGACCACGAAGGCTTGCGTCTGATCGTGCGCAACCTCCACTTTGATACCACGGACAGCGACCTCGAGACGGCGTTCGAAGTGCACGGGCCGCTCTTTGAAGCCCGCGTCGTGCGCATGCCAGTCGACGACCCAGACAACGCGGCGCCGGACGCCGTTGGCCGCAGCCGCGGCTTTGGCTTTGTGCAGTTCCGCGACATCGCCGACGCGCGCCAGGCGGTCGAAGCGCTGAACGGCGTAAAGGTGCGCGGGCGCGAGATGATTGTGGACTTTGCACTGGCAAAGTCCAAGTACGTCGAGCAGCAGCGATCGCAGAAGAGCATGGAGGTGAACCCAGACGAGGACGACGACGAGGAGGACAACGACCCAGACGGTGAAGGTCACGACGACGAGCTCGAGATGGCGTCGGGCGACGAAGACGAAGGCGACGATGACGAAGGCGACGATGACGAAGGCGACGAAGCGGCCGAAGACGACGACGACGAAGAGGAGGAGGCGGCGCCAAAGGTCGACACGGACGCGCAGCGCTACCGCACGATCTTCATCCGGAACTTGTCGTTCCAGACGACCGAAGACGGCTTGAAGGCGTTCTTCGCGACGTTTGGCGCCGTCGAGTACGCGCGCATTGTCTACGACTTTGGCTCGGGGCTCTCGAAAGGCGTCGGCTTTGTGCGCTTCAAAGACGCTGCGATCGCCGACCGCGTCCTGGCGCGCGGGCAGCTCGCGGCGGACCGCGAAGAGGCAAAGAAGAAGCAGAGCAAGAAGAGCCACAAGAAGGAGAACTTGTTCACGCTCTCGGCGCTCGCAGACGGCGACGCGCTCGTGCTCGATGGCCGCATGCTCTCGCTCACGCGCGCCGTGGCGAAAGAAGACGCCGATCGCCTCGCGACCGAGAACAGCAACGAGCGCAAGAAGAAGGACAAGCGCAACATGTACTTGGCGTACGAAGGCACGATCAACGTGAACAAGCTCTCGGAGGACGAGCTCCTCTTGCCGAAGATGGACATTGAGAAGCGCCGGCGCGCGATCCGCGAGAAGAAGGAGAAGCTCAAGAACCCGATGTACTTTGTCTCGCCCGTGCGGCTGTCGGTCCGGAACATTGGCGCGACGGTCGACGACAAGCGCCTGAAGGAGATCTTTCGCGACGGCGCGATCGCCGGCATGCGCGAGAAGAACGTCGAGCGGTCGGAGGTGAAGCTCGAGCTCTTGCCCAAGAACGACGCCGTGGGCGTGAAGGTCAAGATGGCCAAGGTCGTGCGCGACACCGAGGACGTAAAGCCTGGCAAAGAGGCGCGCTCGCGCGGCTACGGCTTTGTCGAGTTCGCCGAACACATCCACGCGCTCGCGGCGCTGCGCAAGATCAACAACAACCCGGCGTTCACGCACTACGCCGCGGGTCCAAAGGCCGACAAGAAGGGCGGCGCTCTGGACGAGCACGAGCGCTCGCGCTTGATCGTCGAGTTTGCGCTGGAGAACCACGGGAAGCTCAAGCTGCGCGAGAAGCGGCAGCAGGACGCCGAGAAGCGCCGCGAGGAGGAGCGCGCGCTGCGGGAAGCGCAGGGCGAGAGTGGCGAGGCAGGTGCGAGCGAGAAGAAGTCGCGCGGTCAGCGCCAGCGCGAAGCGAAGAAGACGCGTGCGCTCGAGAAGAGCGCCGCTGAGAGTGCGGACACAGCAACGACGCCGGCGAAGAAGCAGAAGGCGAAGAAGGACGCCGTGGTTGTGAGCAGCAAGGCGGCGCCAAGCACCAAGCGCAAGCGCGACGCCGTTGACGCCCTTGCAGCGTCGCTCCCGACCGGCTCGACGCCGACGACGACGAAAGCGGCGAAGAAGCTCAAGACGCCGTCGCGCAAGGAGCGCAAGCAGGCAAAGGAGCTCGCCGTCGAAGAGTCGTTCGACGCACTCGTGCGCAACTACAAGCGCGAGATCTTTGGCGAGAAGAAGCCTGCGGCAAAGGGCGACGACGCGCGTGAGCGGTGGTTCGACTAGGTGGCGAGTGAGGCATGTGCGCGCGCGACTGCTGCTGCTGCTGCTGCGGAGTAGTCGCAGTAGGAGAGCGAGTTGTCGTCCTAGTGATCCTCAGTGGCGACGATGCGTTCGCAGTCCATACAGATAGGTTTGTTTGCTTTGCTGCGTGGCGTCGTTGACACGTGCTGGCGCGCCAGGTCGTCTGCTCTGGACAAACCGCATCACGCACGAGACCTCTTGGCTCGGTTAGGAAGTGGCACCCCAGCGCTGAGAGCGAGACGTGGCGGACCTCGCTGTCGTTGATCCAGACCACTTCGAGGTTCACGACGACTCAAAGTTGCCGATGCACTCAACGCCGCGCTTGGCCAAGTACACCTCGGGATGCAGCTCTTGACATACTTGAAGCTCTCGATCGGCGCACATCGGTGCTCTCGACTCTTGCACGCACGCTTGTGTGCGAACGGCGACAAGCTGAAGATAGCAGTGGAAGCAAGCGGAATAGCGCCTGCAGTTCTTGTCGTCGTCACTTCCGCCTTGTTGTGGCCACCTGCGAGACGACTGCGGTGTCGACATGACTCCATCTGAGCGACGCAGTCGAAGCGCAGCAAGCGAGAGCTCCATGCAATCGCCTCCAGCTCTTGACAGCCAACTGCCACTCCGGCAGCAGCACGAGCTCGACGCTGCACGAAGGCGACGGTTGCGACGGCGCCGCCACTGCTGGCACTCGAGCAGTGGTTGCTCAAGTCGATGGCGTGCGCCACTGCTCTACGTCGCAGGCATCGTGGTCGCTCCACTCGGCAGCCTGGTCGATGCAGGACGCATGGAGTTCGCGCTGCCGCAGACGCAGCAGAGCCG
>JAASFT010000366.1:0-21925 GCA_023333885.1 Globisporangium parvum
CAAACACCCGCTATCGTCCACTTCTTCGCTCGCTTAGACTGCAGCTGCTGGCTCGACTGTCATGCGGAGCTCGCCTCGGATCGGAAGCGTCAGCGACAGGTCGTACGTGACGTCCTGGCCGGGCACGAGCGCCAAGTGGAACTTGCTCAAGACCATCGCCACCACGATCTTCATCTCAATCATCGCGAGGTTCATGCCGAGGCACGTGCGCGGGCCAGCGTTGAACACTGGGAACTTGAACGCCGAGACCTGGAGGATCTTGTTGGACGTAGGGTCGATCCAGCGCTCGGGCTTGAACTCCTTCGCGTCCTCTCCCCACACATGCGTCATGCGCGCAAGGACGTACGATGACACCGGTGTCAACAGCGCCATCTCTCCTATCATCTCTGAGCTGATCGATCGGTCACTCTCGACGTCAGCGATACTAAGTCACATGACTCGGCGTAGTAGATTGACCAGTTAGTCACGATGCGTGCTCGCGCTCACACTTCATCGCCTGCTCGTCTGCGAGCTCCACTGTCGCCATCTCCTCGTCCTTCACGCCTCCGAGCTCCAGCTTCGCCTGTTGCTCGTCTTTCACTCCGACGCCTCCCTCGGCATCGTCGTCCTCTGTCGCAATGCTGCTGTTCTCGGCGCGCTTGCGCTCGTCGTTCCAGTACAAGACGCTCGTGAGCAGTGCGACGACGTCTTGCGCGACTTCGCCGCCAAACTGGATCGCGTTCGTGCCGCTGTACGTGTCCAGCGCGCCTTGGAGGTCGGCCATGCGCCAGAACTGCGCAAGCATCTCCGGCGACATGGGTGCGAGGCTCTCAGTCGTGAAGATCGCGCGGTACGCGGCGTTGTCGCGCAGCAGAGCGAGGTGGCCGCACGACTGCGTCTTGCCTTTGATGCTCTGGAGCGACGACCGCATCTCGAGACTCACCGTCACCAGCACTTCGTCCAAGATCTTGATGCCTTGCTGCACGACACGGTTCGGCTGCAGCGGCGCTTCGTACACGAGGTACCGGAGCTGGCGGTCCCAGAGCCGACAGAGCGGCAAGTACAGCGCGATGTTCTCCAGAAGTGGCTTGGGCAACCGCATGGTCCGGTCCATGAGCTCAAAGTCTTTTCGTCGCCCTGGCCGGTGGTACTGCGGCGCGAGGCCTGCGCGCGAGAGCACGTACAGCGTCGAGAGCCGCATGAGCGTGAACGACCGCTCGCGGCGCAGATCTTCGCGCATGAGCCGCAGTTGGTTCTGTTCGACGATCAAGAGAGCCGAGCCAAGAAAGAGTCAGGATCACGCCTCTCGCGCACACAGAGACACTGACACATCGCCACTTGGCCACACGCACCGAGACTGTGATCTTGAGAAACAGGTCGAGGTGTCCTCGGCGGTTCGCAGTCTCCGCCGCAGTCTTGTCGCGGTCGTCTTTGAGAAAGATGTCGGCGCCGGCAGTCAAGAGCGACTCGACGGCTGCTGTGTGTCCGCGCTTGGCCGCGAGCAGTAGCGCTGTGCTGCCCTGCCGCGTCTGCTTGTTCACGTCCGAGCCGGACTTGATGAGAATCGTCGCGATCTTGGCGTGGCCGCGCTGCGCTGCGAGCATGAGCGCCGTCATGCCTTCGTTCTGTAATGAGAGAGACAGCAGTGGCAACAGCAGCAGCGTGAGTCATAACGCCGCAGTGGCCATCAAAGCGAGAGAGAGAGAGGGCAAACACGAGACGTACGTTCGCGGCACAGGCGTCGGCGCCTTTTGCGAGGAGGAACCGCACGACTTCGTCGCGTCCTGTACTCACCAGCAAGCAACTTCAGCTCGGGTCTGTTGTCCGAGTCACATGAGCTGACGTCTTGAATCAGCACACTCGCGACTGACTACAGGCACTGTGGATGCTTCGAGCGTGTGCTTGGGAATGGAGTCGAGAGACCCTCGCCAGTCTAGAGCTGCCTGCTGAGTCGCACATACACAGGTGTCTTTCCTTTGCTACACGTGCGCACTGTATGCCTCTGTGCGACCTGAGACGCTCGCACCTCCATCACATGCGCGGCGCGTACACTTTGCCGTCCTTGCCGCGCAGCAGCCCAATCTCTTGCTTTAGTACCTCGGCTTCGCGCGCCTGGAGCTTGACGAGCCGCACGAGCTTGCTGCGCTCGTGCATCTCCTGCGCCAGCAGCGCGGCGTCGTCCTGGAGCACGCTCGGACTCGCGCTCGCGTGGTTGAGCTCGCGCTCGAGCGCGCTCTGGCGCGCACTCAGCTCGGCGATCTGTCCGAGCAGCGCGGTGTTGCGCTCGGTCGCGCGCAGGATCTCGCGCGAGAGCTCCTGCTGCACCTGCTTCGTCCGCCGGAGCTCGCGCTCGCTCTCGAGCTCCTTCACGCGCACGCGCGCTTGGAGGTCGCTCAGCTTGCTCGTGTCGCACGCGCGGTCGAGCACGTCAATGTCCACGAGCTGGCCGAACTTGAGGAGCTGGAGCTGCTCGCACCGCAGCGCGATCGCGCCGATCGTCTCGTGCTGCACTTTCTTGTCCTTGGCCAAGACGCTCTGCTGCTTGTGCAGGTCGCGGAACTGCTGTCGCAGACTCCGGTTCTCGCGCTGAAGACTCTCGATGCGCTCCGCCAGTGCGTCGAACGCCTGCTGCGCGAACACGAGGCAGCTCGCGGCGTGCTCGGGCACGACCCACGTGGCGCTACTGCCGCGCGGCTCGAGACACCGCACTTGGTGCTTGCTCAGCGCCACGACGACGTCGAGCTGGTTGAACCGCGTCTGCTTCTCGCTCTGGAACGCCTGGATGTCCTGCTCCGTGGCATGGAGCTCCTTGTCGATTTGCCGCTGCTTGGCCACTTGCCGGTCGTTGCTCTTGCGCAGCTCGTCCATGGCTTTCGTGAGGTCGCTCATGGCGTCGTCCACGTCGGCGCGCCGCTCGCGCACAGCGAGCACTTTCTCGTACAGCTGCAGGTCGCAGCCTGTGGGGCAGACGTCGTCCTCGTCATCGTCGTCGTTGTCGTCGTTCTCATCAAAGTCGCTGTCGTCGTCCTCGTCGTCCTCGTCCTCGTCACCGCCATCGCCAGCACCGCCAGCGCCGTGTTCGCCGCTCGCACCAGTCTCACCGTCCGCCTTGCCGTCGCCGCCTTTGCCGTCGCCCTTGCCGCCAGCGCCAGGCTTCTTCTTCGCGCGCTTGATCTTCTTCTTGAAGATCTTCTGGAGCGCGCTGAAGCTCGGATGCGGCGCGCCAGTGCCACCACCGCCACTGCTATTACTCGCGCCGTTCACCGTCGCGACAAACTCGCTCTGGACCGCCTTCTCCTGCTTGCTCCACTCCTCGAGCTCCTTCCGCTTGCTCGCGAGCGTGTCTTGGATCTCGCTCAGCTCGACCACGACCTGCGCCTTCTCGCCCTTGCTCTTCTCGAGCTTTGAGCTCAAGAGGTTCTCCTTGCTCTCGAACGCCTCGAGCAGCACGAGTTCGCTCAAGAGCGTGAACAGCCGCAGCTCGCACTTCTTAAACACCACGTCGAGCGCCATCTTCTCGCGCCGCAAGTGCGCCACCGCTGCGTCGAACGCACTCACTTCGTCCTGCGTCTTGCGCTCGAGCTTCCGCACCTCTTGCTGCATCAGGTACACGCGCACGGCGGCGTCATCTGCGTCCAAATTGCGCGACCCAGACGGATGCGCGGCGTCATTACCGGATCGCAGAGCAGACAGTCCGTGCGGCTGCGACGTAGTCGCCGCGCCAGTGTCGTCCACGAACAAGTGCCGCACATACAGACCAGTTGAGGTCGCACCAGCGCCACCACTCGCGTCGCTTGCTATCGCTGAACTTTGCAGCTTGCGCGAGAGCGAGACGATTGAACGGTCCGTCGACGACTCGCGCCGTTCGCCAGCGCCTCGGTCTCCGAGCGACCCGCCAGCGAGTGCGATGCTGCTGCCGCGCCGATCGATGCTGATCGAGCCCACTCGCGCACGTGGTGACGGGAACGCACTCGTCGCGAGCGAGTGCGGCAGCACCCGCTTCTCGCGTAGAAACACCTCAATGTCGGCGTCGCTCACGCGCTCGCGCTGCTCCGGCCACTCGCGCAAGTCGACTTCGAACGCTCGCCGGTGATGCGCCGCGCGTCGCTCTGCCTCGATTGCAAGCGCGATGTACAGCGCATCGAGGCGCTTTTGGTCGTGCGTGAGCTCTTGGATCAGCAGCAGCTTGAGCTCGCGCAGCTCGAGCACCTTGGCGTTGAAGCCCAGACGCGCTTCGTACAGACGTTCCTCGAGCAGCGCCATCTGCCGGCGCTTGCGCGCAGCGTTGACGCGCTGCTCCTCGGGCACGACGTAGTTCGGCGCGCTCTTGAGCTTGTAGTCGCCCATGTTGCGCTGCGCAAACGCGATCGCCACAACATCACGCGGGTCGTCAGCGTCTTCGCCCGGCTTGCTGCTAAGCCAGTGCGTGAGACGTTCCTTGCGCTCGGCACGCAGTCGCTTCCGCGCTTCAAATCCGTGGACCGACCCTGTCGATGCTGCGGCACTGCTGTTACTGTCGAGTGCGACTGGCGCACCCGGTGGAAGCTTGTTCGAGCTAGTGCCGTTGCTGCTGGTAGGTCCTAATGGCACTGACCCATCGCTAGCAAGTGCACTCTGCTGAATGAGCGCGCGCTCGTCGTCTCGGAGGGGGAACTCGTCACTCAGCGGCGTGGTCTTGGACATGATGTGGAGCACCGACGGCTTGCGTTGCGCCATGGACGCGCGGGCATTGTTCACATGGTTCTTGCTGCCTCGTGCGCGCGTCTCGGCCGAGTCCGCGGTGTGGATCTCGTTCAGTCGTTTCTGCAGCACTGCTGGCATCTTCATGGTTCGGAACGACTGCACGCTCAGTCCACTCTCGAACGCATGGAGCGTGATGAGCTCGACCGCAAGCGGACTCACGTATGTCTCGCGCATCTTCATGAGGAGCAGCTCTTCGCGCTCGACGCTGAATGCGAGCTCCTTGCGCACTTCGTCACATGCAGCGTCACCCATCTTCGTGAGCAACTCGCCGTAGTCCAAGTCGATCTCCCACTCGTCGTCATCGAGGCGGCTCTCAGGCGGGTACGACGCGTTCAGCGCCTTGAGCTCGCTCAGTTGCCGCCGCATCTGGTTGATCACGTCGCGCGTGCGGTCCTGCTTACTCTTTGTCGACGTCGCCTTGGCATCCGCCTCGCTCTTGAGCTTTGCGTCTTCAATCGTGTACGCGTCGCGCGGGTTCGCCACATCCGGCACTTCGAGCAGGCCAAGGAGACTGCCCGTTGGTACGTCGCCGCTCTCGAGCACAGACGTCGCGTTTGCGAGTCCCATAGTCGCGTTCGGGTCGCTCACGAGACGCACGACGCCATCGAAGCTCTCATCGTCGGTCGCGACCGACAATGTCAAGCTACTGCTGTCACTTGATGCAGGCGGCTCGAGACGACTCTCCATGTAGCTCGCAAGCGCCTTAGCGTGGTGGAACGCCGGCAGCGACGTGAGCTCGTTCCCAAGCGCACTCGCACTCGCTAAGGCACTCGTGTCGTCGCCGCTGTTCTTGCTGTCAGCGAGCGCTTGCTGGAGCACGTCGAGCTGCGAGCGCTGCTTCTCCATCGCTTGGCTCGCGACGATCTTCGCCTCTGCGAGCAGCGTCTCTCGCTTCGTCGCGAGCGACTGAGCGGCAGCGAGGAGGTTGTCACTGTGGACGCGGCAGAAGCTGAGGTTCCCATCGCTCCCGGCCGTGAGCACAAACGAGTCGTCGAATGATAGGGCGAGCTGCAGACTCGATCGGTCACTGCTGCCACTGCCGCAACTCGCCGCTGCATAGTCGTGGAACTCGCCAGTGAGGAATGCGTGCGGCTTGTGCGCACTGCGGAGCTGGAACTTGCCGTTCGTGAGACTGCAGAGCACGAACCGCTTCGACGTTGACAGCGCTAAGCCAGCGATGTGTCCAGCGTCCTCTGACGCAAACTCGTCGACCGGCGTTGCGCTGCCGTAGCGACAAAGGAACAGCGCGCCTTGGAACGGAGCCTGGCAGCTCATGTAGATCGTGTCGAGCGACGCGTAGAGTGCTGTCCATGCCATCGCGGACGCAGCGCGCACTTCGACGTGGAAGTTGCTCCGGACCTTGTCCTCCACGTGAGGGTTACCCGTCGGGTTGAGCGCTTCGAGCGCCTCAAGCTCCTTCGTGCTCATGGGTCGGTTGCGCTGGAACGGTGCTGCGTACTCGCGCACTGTCAAGTGGAGCTCAAACGACTCGTGCTCGCTCGGACTGGCTCCGTCGTCATCCTCATCATTGACGCCACTGCTGTTGTTGCTGCTGTCAGCCGCGCGTGGTTGCATGGACCTGTCCAACCCACCGTCAGGGAACACGAACTCGAGCACCTTGCCATCTTGCAGCGTCACGAGCACTGCAGCGGCGTCTGCGCGCCAGTTCATTGCTCGCACTGCACCACCGGTGCGCTGGAACCCGAGCGGCTCGTACTCGGGCGGGTACTTGGAGAACTTGGTCGTCTTGGCGCTCGCGACGATGCGGAAGACAAAGAACGTGCCGTCGTCGCTTGCAGTCGCAAAGAGTGTCCCGGTCGGTGCGTACGCGAGGCACGTGACACGCTCGCGGTGGGCCTTGAACACGTTCGTGCGCACCCACTGACGCTTCGTCAGGTCCATGAGCAGAACGCGCACGAGACCGTCGCTGAAGCCGACTGCGACCTGTCGACTCGAACTCACTTGGTCCGAGATCAAGGCACCGGCACTTGGGACCCACGTGATCGCTGTCGCTGACGCTGGCGTGAACGCTTGACTCTCGCTCTCACTTCCAGGCACAGACGCAGAGGCTGGGTCAGGGTTGCGCGACGACGAAGTGACCGCGCCAAACAGGAACTGCTGTGTCACATAATCCCACGCGCGCACACTCCCGTCTTCGCCGCACGACGCCGCAAGATGCTCGTACGGCGAGCACACGATGCCAGTCACTCGTCCTGTGTCGTTGCGCACGTAGTCGAGCTCGACGTAGACCTCTTCACCTTCGATGAGCAGCAGATGGATCGCTCCCGCGCCGTCCTGGATGAGGTACCTCGCCGCGCTCTCTTTCACCACGGCGCGAATGTCCATCTGCGGCGCGATGAGGAACTGCCGCTTCTTCGGCACCAGCGCAACCGTGTCTTCAGGTGGCACGTCTGCGCGGTCAATCGAGTCGAAGCTCCAGAACTTGACAAAGCCGTCGGTGCCAGCAGTCACGATGTGCGCTTCGTCCGCGTCGTAGTCGACGACGTTGATCGCGCCGGCGTGCGGCAAGTGGCGCCGCGACGTCATGATCTCACACTTGATGAAGTTGCCATCCCAGAGCAGCAGCACGCCGCGCTCCGTGCCGCTGAGCACTTTCTTGTCCGGCAGCACGCAGAACGCCTCGATGTCGCTCAGCTCGCTCTTGCCGAACTTCCCGATGTCGCCCTGGAGCTTCAGTCCCGTGAACGTCGACGCCATCTTCCACATGCGGATGTGCCCAACGCCGCTCGTGGTGAGGAAGCCGCTGTCGTTCGGCGCGAACTGGACGCTGAAGACGTCCTGGCCAAACGCCTTGCAGCGCAAGATCGTCTGCTGTTGGCGCCAGTGTCAGACCGTGAGCAAGTAGTCCGGCGCGCTGCCAACAGACGCGAGCTTTTCGCCGTCTTGGCTGAACACGACGCTGCTGTACGCGAGCTCCGTGCCATTGCGCAGCACGGCGCAGACGCACAGGCTCGGGTACTTGTAGATCGTGATCGTGGGCTTCACGCCTTTCTCGCCCACGGCGAAGCACTGCTTCGTTGGATGCACGGCTAGACTCCCAACACCCCCGCCGCCAAAGCCAAAGAGGTACCGCCGCGAGATCACACCACCGGTCGTTTTAGCACTGCCGCTGTTGCTGCTGCGGCCGCTCGGCGTCTTGGTCTCAGCTGCGAACGGTGCGAGCGTCAAGATCTGCACCGTGTTGCCTGCAGCAGTGAGGATGACGCCGCCGTGCTCGCCGTCCTTGCGCGGCTCGAGGAAGTGCACGATGTGGCGCTTGCCCGTGTCGAGGCCGCACATCTCGGCGAACACCAAGTGGTCGCGCGAGATCTCCCATCGCTGCAGCGGTCGCACGAGCGTGCGTGCGTCGTACGCGTCATTGCTGCCGTCGCCAGTCGTGATCGCCGCAAGTGGATTGGCATTCGCGGGCGCCATCGACTCGGTGCTGGCAGGCACACTCTCGTCAGCCATCTCTCTTGAGTGCGTGCGTGTGTGCTGGTGTTGATCGCTTGAGGCGCTGCTGGTGCTGCTGGTGTGGGAAGGATGCGAGAGAAGAGAGAGTGAGAGCGCCAAGCGGCGTCGCGCGTGACCTTTCACGAGCAGGTCCTGTACCTGCGCGTCTCGTCAGGTCACGCGGATGCCTGTTTGGCGCTGCAGCCCGCGATGCGAAGTGTGGCAGCGAGTCGGACGAGCTGCTGGAACCCGAACGAGATCACTGTCTGCGCACTGACAGAGCCCTGCATCGCTATGACGCGAGCTGCATCCCACTGCCGCCGTCACGAGACGTCTCATCGCACCACAACGCAGCGGCACAACCACAGAGCCGCAGAGGTAGGGCACGTGAGCAGCCATCGAGGCTTCGTCACACGCAGTTGAGTGATCATTGGCAAATAGGCGGGCGGTCGAGATGAGGCAAGTGCTACGGATTGGCGCGCATCGCTTCGAGCAGCTGCGAGTTGTAGAACTGCGCCGCGAGCTGCAGGCGCGAGTACATCTGGAGCATCAGGCATGCAAGCATAACCACGTACATACACGCAGCCAGACAGCATCATCCGTAGTCAGCGCCTCGCACACGTACCCAGCACGCAGACTCCGAGAGACGCACCTGCTGGATCTCGTGCAGCTCCTTCTGGTACGTGAGCTCGTCTTCGCGCATCTTGCGTTCGATGTCGCGACTCGCGTCCTTGTTCGCGCTGATGCGCTGGCGAATGTCGGCGTTCGCGCTCTCGAGCTGCCGCAGCTCGTCCTGCGCGGCTTTGAGCGCCTGGTCCGCTGCTTGGTCTTTGATGCGCGACTCGTCCTTGTAGCGCTCAAAGAGCTCGCGCTTCTGCTCCACGAGCTTCTCCAGGCGCTTGCGCTGCGCAATGATCTCGATCGTCTTGCGCCGGTTCTCCTCAATCTCGCGCTTCTGCTGCTTCACCTGCTCCTTCGCGTCTTTGCACTTTTGAATGTCCGCCTCGGCGTCGCGCATGAGCTCAATCGTCTTGAGCATGTCCTTCTCCGCGCGCGCGAACGTGTCCGAGTACGCGAGCAGCTCACGGTGGCGCCGCTCCATCGCGTTCAGCTCCTCTTTCGCGTCTTCAAGCGCGACAGCGATGCCTTCGATCTCCTACCGCACAGTCACGACGCCAGTAGCGCCATCACGCCGTCAGCCGCAAGTACGACACTGTCAGTCCGTCGCCCACCATGCGACCATCGCAACTGCGTCACGCATCGCACCTTCTTGACGCGGTCCGGCGAGCTCACGATCTTGCTCCGAAGGCGCTCGATCTCTCGCTCGGCTTCGAGGATGTTGAACTGGTACGATGCCATTTCGTCGCGCAAGTCGTTGTTCTTCGCCTTGAGCTCGCTCGTCTCGTGCCGCATCACGGCCTGGCGCTTGTTCAGCACGTTGATCTCGGTCTCGAGCTCGGCTGTCTCGTCCGTGATCTGGCGGATCGCAGGCGCTTCGGCCTCGCTCTCTTGGAGCAGCGCCTGGAGCTGCCGCTCGAGCAGCTCGTGCTCTTCCTGCAGCGCAGTCTTCTTCTTCAGCAGCGAGTCGGTCTCGCGCGTGAGCTCACTGAACGCAGCGAGTCGCTCTTCGCGGAACTTGGCAAAGTTGATGAGCGCGCTGAGCTGCCGGCGCACGCGCTTGGGCGTCGGCGTGAGCACGTCGCGCAGTCCAAAGTCGTAGACGCCGCAGGCGTTCAGCAGCTTCGTGGCCGTGCGAAAGAACGCGAGCTCAGGGATCGACTCTTCGTGGAGCTCTGGGTACCCGAGCGCGCTCAAGCCGGCAAACGCCGGCTGGTTCATCTCTTCGCGCGTCACGCCCATGATGCTCTCGATGAAGACCTCGAGCACCTTGCGAATCGCACTCGCTTCGCAGTTGCGGATCTCGTCCTCGGACACAGGGATCTGCATCTCGCGCACGCACGCAAAGATCTCGCTCGGCTTGAGCAGTGGGAACGAGTACACCTGCTGCACAGCAGCGCCGCTGGCACTTGCGCCAGTGGACGCGCCACTCACTGCGCCGCCGCTGCTGCTCTTGCTGCTCATCGTCGCAATGGCGCCGTCCTTTTTCAAATGCGCTGCCTTGTGTTTGAATGGCGCGAGTTCCCTCTTTATAAACTGATTTCCCTCGTTACTTGCTGTGGCGCTCGTCTTCCCACACATACAAATCTTCGCTCAATCTTCATCATCATGAGCGACGTCGGGAAGCGCGACGCTGGCGGTGGCGCTCTTCCTGCTGCGCCGGGCGCTGCTCCTGCGGCAAGGGCGAGCGCAGCGTCCGCGCCAGCAGACGCAGTGAAGAGCAGTAAAGAGCGGCAGCCGCGCACGCGTCCTCCCCGTCGAGGAAATGGGTCGCGAGGTGGTCGAGGCGGCAAGCGTGACGACACCAGTGAGGGGCAGGACAACGGAGTGAGTGGTCCAGAGCCTACCGACGCAGTAGTGAAAGCTGCTCCTGCATCTGCGCGTCCAAAGAACGCACGTTCGCAGCAGCGACGCCAACCAAAGCGAGCGAGCGCTGGCGCGGATGCAGCGCACGAGGCGCCACCAGCGCAGTCGGATGTCGCTCCGCCACCGGCGCCTATCGACAGTGCAAAGGACACTGCGTTGGCTGTACGAGAAGCAGACGTGGCCAAGCCAAACGACGCAGCGCCGCGTAAAGCGAGTGCTGATGGAGCGAACGACCGACCGGCAGCTGCGAACGGCGCGCCAGTCCGCAAAGAGCGTCGCGAGCGCAAGAAGCAGACGCCGCACGATGGCGATAGCAAGACGAGCAAGACGTTGCGTGCAAACGACCGCCGCACAGGCGAGCGCAGTGAAAGCGAGGCGCCGCCGTCGCCGTCGACTACTGCCGCAGCAGCCACAGCTGCAACTGGCGCTGAGACGGAGCGAGCGCCATCGCGGCGCAAGGCCCCTCGCGACAAATCGCCAGCCGGGAAGAGCTACGCAGAGGAGATTGCGACGCCCGAGCGCTTTCACGACGCGGCGTGGTTCACTGCAAGCTGCGGCGACTTGCGCTTTGCGCAGTGGCTCTTTGGGCGATCCCAGGGTACGGCGGATGTGAGTGCGCTGCAGGACGCCGCGATGCTCGCGCGCGTGCATGCACTCTACTCGCTCGAGAAGCGTGTCCAGCACGAGCTGCAGATGCGTCCATCGAGCCACACTGCGGACGCTGACACCAACGCTACCTCAGAGGCGAACGGCGCGACGGAGGACGAGCTGCTGGGCGACGCCTTGGAAACCACTCCTGACGCTGCCGAAGTGTGGACTCCTGCGTGCATTGTCGACGACGTCGAGCGCGTGCTGCGCGCCTCGCGCCTCGCGCTCTGGACGCGCGAGCAAGAGCGCATGCGCAAGAGCAGCAACGAACCAAAGCAGCCGAAGCGCTCGCTCGAGCGCACGCTCGTGAAAGAGCTCGTTGAGAACACGACCGAGCTCCTGCTGAGCCGCGCGGGTTACGACGACATCCCTGTGCTCGAGCGCTGGATGGCGTTCCTAAGTCTCAGCGGCAGTGACCTTCAGCAAGAGCAGGAAAAGGCAGCTGAGGCATCGAGTGCCGCGGCAGTTGAGCAAGCGGCCCCAGATGCAGATGCTACTAACGAAGGTGAGAGCAGCAGCACGAACGCCACTGTGGCGCCGTCCAAGCGCGAGCAAAAGCGGCAGCAACGGCAGCGCAAGAGCGGCGCAAAAGACGCCGAAGCGACTGCGTGCGCACAGCTCAGCGTCGCAATCGCGTTCCTCCACGAGTGCCACGCACTCGCTGACGTCTGCACCAGCGGTGCAGCGCTTTCAGCCGAGACGCAGCAGCAGCAGCGATCGCCTGCGTCATGGCCGGCCGTGTCAGAGCAGTCGCTCGTGCGCGAGCTCGAGCGCATCTACTTCAAGCAGCGGATCACGGACGCAGACGAAGCGCGGCGCGTGCGCCTGACGCAGGACCTGCAGCAGCTCTTCCGGCGGCGCCAGGACAACAACAAGTGGCGCAAGTGCGACGTGATCTTGTTTGGGAGCTCGCTCTCGCTCTACGGCGCAACGAACTCGGACCTCGACATGTGCTTGATCATGAAGCCCGGTGTCGAGAGCAGTGGCACTGATGGCAGTTCGCAGAAGATGGTCGGTGCCCGCGAGTTGCGCGCGTTGCTGAGCGGCAAAGCGAGTGCGAATGGCGCTGGCGCTGGCCTCGACCTCGTTGCGCTCCACGAGCTGCGCCTCCAGGTGAAGAAGAGCATTGAGAAGATCACGCTCGTGTACCACGACGTGAACAAGAGCGGTGCGTCGTCGACAACGGTGCTGTCACGCGGTCAACTCAAGCAGCTGCAGCAGCTCCGATACTTCCGCGCGCACTACCAGCTGCTGCTGAATGCGATCGACGAGCGCGTCGCAGCGCTGAGCAGTGGCGACGGCAACGACGCCACGGCAGCTGCTGTTGCGCAGGCTGCCGCAACACGCATGAAAGAGCTCGTGGCGAAGAGCCGGCGCCAGAGCGACGACCTCTTCCGCGTCCGCGCAATGCTCGAGCGCGCAAACTGCCGCGTGCGCATGGTCATCAGTGGCGCGCGGATCCCGATCATCCGGTTCACGCACATCCCAACGGCGCTCGAGTGCGACTTGTGCTTTGAGAACGTGCTTGCGACGCGCAACACGTTCCTCTTGCGTGCGTATGCGTCGTTTGACGAGCGCGCGCGCGTGCTCGGCATGGCGATCAAGCACTGGGCCAAGCAGCGCGGGATCAACGACGCGTCCATGGGCTTCCTCAGCTCGTACTCGTTCGTGCTGCTCACGGTCTACTTCCTCCAAATCGCCGCTGGCGTGCTCCCGAACCTCCAGGACCTGGTGTTGCTCGCGACTGCGAGCGTCCCGCCTGTGCTCTACAACAACGTGAACATTGCGTTCTGCACTGACACGGCTGCTGCGCAGAGCTTCCACACGCAGCAGCAGACGCAGCGTGGCGAGAACGCGTCGACCGCGTCGGTCGCGACGCTTCTCGTCTGGTTCTTTGAGTTCTACGCCACGAAGTTTGACTTTGCGAACCGCGTCGTTGCAGTGCGTGCGCCAGCCGCAGTGCTTGACAAGCGCTCAGTGTGGGGACTGCAGCAAGCGCGATCGTGGCGCATGAGCATCCAGGACCCGCTCGAGACGAGCCGCGACCTCGGCTGCGTGCTGCAATTCAAGGGCCAGGAGCAGATCTTGCGCGAGTTCAAGCGCGCGTACGCCATGCTCTGCGACGGCAAGAGCTTCAGTGACGTCGCAGAAGGTGTTGGTAGCAGCGGCGCAACTGGTAAGAGGGACACTGCGGCTGCTCTGACAACGCCGCCGCAACGCGCCGACGGAGGAAGCAAGAAAGCGCGAGGGACAGCGTCTGCGAACAAGGAGAATGTCCGCAATGGCGCAGCTGTTGCGCGAGCGAAGCCCGCCGCCGGCAACAAGAGCGACAAGACTGGCAAGCAGCTCGAGAAGGCAGCGGCGCGCCGGCCAACTGAGACTGGAAGCAGTAACAAACCTGATCGCAAGAGTGCGCGAAGTGGAGGTGGCGCACGCAAGGCAGAGCGCAGTGGGAGCGTGGAAGCGGCTGCACCGATCCGCGTTGGCGTCGCCAGTGCGCAGTGACGGACGTAGCGAGAAAGCGAGCACGAGAAGCAGGGAGGAGGAAGGGAGGGAAGGATGCTCGTGGAGTGTGAATGGCTGTGGGTGGTGCTTGGAGACAAGAGAAACGGAGCGTGGGGCCACGAACAATCGCTTGACATCGTCTTCACTCGGTCGGTCGCGGCTGCGATCCACTGCTTCGCTGAGGTCTGTGCGCAGCGCACGTTGCATCGCATCGCAAACGAGTTGGATGGGCTATCAGCTGCCGAAGGTCAAGGCACGCAATGGCATTGCCAACAGTACCTACTAGACTCGTACCGAAGTGGCGGTGGGGCGAGCGCCTGTCTGGCACAGGCGATGGCGTGAGTCCACGAAACGAGTCTGCGGTCTGCAGCTGCGCGTGCATTGGTAGCTCCTAGCGACTCGGTCCTCGCATCATTGGCGCAATCGCAGGCGCTGCCTCGCCCACGAGCATCGCCAGCCGCGGCGACGTCTCACTGCTACGATTGTACCGCGAGCTAGCGAGTCGCGCTTCGAGCGAGCTCGCGTTGTCGCTCATGCGGTGCATCGCTGCGCTGATGAGCGAGTGCTGTCTAGTACCAGCAGCAAGTGCAAGGATCGACGCAAATGTTGGCTGCCGCAGCAACATGCGAACAGGTGCGGAATCGGCGCAGACTTTGGCGTGCGATGACGACGACAACGGGTTTCGCCCGGTGCTGTGAGGCTGTAGTCTCTTCATAGCGTCACTGCCGCTGTCACTGTCGAGTGCTGGTGCAGATTCGCCAGTGGGGACACTGTTGGCGACAGCGTCGCAGGTGGTAGTCTGGCGATCGTCGTGTGGCTCCCTGTCAGGCGATGGCTCGCTCGCCGCAGGCTCCTGTACTCCCAAAGCACCGCCATTACTGCGTGTTGGTACAACACCGAGTGATGGCGACGGCGACCAAGTCTCGGCTCCGTTGTCTGAGAAGATCACTGCTGGTGCGTTCGCTGACCCAGCCCACGAGAACGAGCTCATTCGGTGCAAACCGAACGTCGCGAGCATGCCATTCGGGACGACGAGCTCCAGGAGTGCTCTGAACGCACCAAATGCACCATCAGGTGTCTTGAGCGCAAAGCGCGAGTCAATGATCGCTGCGAGCTTCTCGTTTGCGAGCGCAAGGGTAGGGTCTGTCGAGTCTTTTAGCGCGTCGCACTCGTCGCGCTTGCGTCGAATGATCTCGACCACAGCTCGGCCCCAGCGCGTCTCCATATCCTTCGTGCGATTGTCCGGGTGCGCGCGCATCTGCTGCACCGCTTGGTCAGCGAAGCTCAAGGCGATGCCGTAGATGAGTGCGAGTACAGAAGTGTCAAGAGCGCCTCGGACGTGAGCGAGAGCAAGTCGCAGGCGCGCAGCGTGCGCACAGAGAAGACGCCGACCGAGTACCCGAGCACACCCTTCTCGCCAAAGTAGTCGCCTTTGCTAAACGTCACGCCGCGGAACATCATCGGATGTGCTCGACTCGTGGCGAAGAGATGGCCGCGCACGACAAAGTACATGGACTGAGCGATGCTGCCTTCGACGAGGACGCTCTCGCCGCGCGGGTACCCTTCAAAACGCAGGTGCTTCGCGATCGACTGCATGAGCGAGTCGATGCTCGCCGAGCTCTCGCTGCGGTAGATCGGGCGAAAGACGTCGTCCGTGAACGCTCGGAGCGGCCAGTTTGCGATGCTCAAGATCGACTCGGTGCGAATGCTCGGCGGCACCTCTTCGAGCAGCGACTGGTAGTCCACGCCGCGGTGCGATGACCAGAGCGATGACAAGAACGCCTGCGTGCGGGTCTTGAGCTCACCCGAGATCTTCCAGCGATCGAGGTAGAGCTCAACGGCGATGTGGTTCTTGCGGTATTCGACCTCGTTACCAATGTACGAGATGAAGAGACTCGCGATCTCGCCGATCATGAACGCCATGATGAGCAGTCCAATGAAGCACGTGGCGATCGAAAAGACAAAGTGGAGCGTCGAGTCCGGGATGAACGTTCGGCACTTCTTCACGAACGCCGTCGTGGCGAAGAAGAGACCGCGGAGGAGCCGAAGTGTGAGCTTGCTCGAGAGCGGATTCGCACTCGTTGAGATGTGGAGGCTCTCTTCTGGGAGCCACGCTTGCCACTCGTCGCCAAAGCGATCGTAGACTGCGATTGCAAAGTACGTGCAGGCGCTCCAGTAGATCGTGAGGATGTAGAGCAGCGCCGTCGTACGCATGCGGTGCATCTCGTTGTAGATGCTCCGGCGATTGAGCTCGTCCATGTAGTGCATGAAGTTCCGGAGCTTGAAGCACCGGTTGATGCGGCACCACGGACTCGAGAAGCTCGCGCTGAGGTAGTCGAGCGGGAGGGCGGCGAGGATGTCCCAAACGAGACGCTCTTTCTTGTACTCTTGTCGATGGTCTTGCTCGTACAGGTCCATCGACTCTTTCGAGCCTTTGATGCGCCAGTTCACCCAGATGTCCGTGAGGAAGAGCAGCTCGCAAAGCGGCTCCATCTCGCGGCACACGGACGCAAGCCACGAGCTGCGATCGAGTGGGTCGAATGACACGCGGTACGGCACGAGAATGGACACAAAGATCGTCGTGCACGAAATGAGTCGGAGCCAGCGGAGGTGGCACATGCTCTGCGCCGGCGCGCCGGCGAACAGGATCTTGAGCCATTTCGGCACCTTAAAGCGCGACACGGACTGGCGTCCAACGTCGCTGGCTTGCGAGACGCTCGTGTGGAGAAAGCGCGTGGTTTGGCTGTGCTTGCGCTTGCTCACAGTGTTCGACCGCATGCGGCGGAAGAAGAGCAGCTCTTCCTCCGTGCGCTGTGCCTGTGCGTTCAATCGATCAACTTGTGCCATCTCGGTGCCCATGGCGACGTTCTGGCGCTCCTCGAACGCAATGCGATTGAGCCACTGCTGCTCTTGCTGGCCCTTCATCATACGCAACACCTTCTGCTTCCAGTCCGGGTACCGATTGAACACGAGCTCGAGCGAGTTGCGCGAGAGCTTGTAGAGAATGCACGTCGACTTGGCGCGCACGTACGCACTGCGGACGCTGTTGAAGAACAGCGCGTTCTCGCCAAAGTAGCTCCCCGCGCCGATCTGGCTGAGCTTGGTCAGTGGTTGACTCATCGTTGACTTCGCCGTGCCCGGCGGTAAGTCCAAGAGCGCAGCTTTGTCGGCGTTGCCAGAGAACAAGTCGGTGCGATTGACTTCGACGACCGACGCGCCACCACCGCGGAGGAACTCGTCGCGCGGCAGCAGCGTGTCGAGCGCGCCAGTAAAGACAAAGTGCATGTCGCTCCCCTCCTCGCCGTACTTGTACACGAACTCGTCCTTGACGATCAGCACTTGATTGAACTGCGACACGAGCATACGCGTCACGCTCCCTTCCATGTCCGACAGGAACGACACTTTCGTGATCATCGGCTGGAGGTGCACCATGCGAATGTCTGCGAGGAGCGACGGCGGGAGGCAGCGCTCGAGCAAGTACTCTTGCGTGATCGAGTGGTAGCGCTTGAAGAAGAAGTACGCCTTGAACTTGTCTTGGATCGTCACGGGGATCTGAAAGTGCGCGAGCAAGTGCCGGAGCGACCCGAGCTTGGCGTAGAACTCGCGGTTCTCGGCGTCAATGAGCTCAATGATGTCGAGGAAGTTCCCGATGACGTACGCAAAGAGGAAGAAGCCAAACGTCATCGTGATCACGCTGAACGCGCTCTGGGACACAGTCTTTGGCAACTCGCCAGGACTCGACGCAGACATGAGACCGAACGCCCAGAACAGCGACGCAAAGTACTGCAGCGGCACCGTGCCGTCTTCGAGCGACTTGGGCGGGAGCCACTTCGTCTCGCCAAACGACGTTGCAGTCGGCGCGCCGACGATCGCGTGGACGCCTGAGGCGTGGGACGCAAAGTCAAACCAGATGCAGCCAAACGTGTGCGAGAGGAGGAACGTGTAGTACACGGGCTTGAACAGCCGGAGCTCGAGCGTGTACTTGAGGTACTTGTTCTCGAGCGCCGTGAGGAGCGTCGGGACTTTAAACAGCCGCAGGAGCTTGTTAAGATTGAGTAGCTCCCAGCGCTGCGGATCGTCGTCGATGACCCAGTTCAGCAGGAACAGTGGCACGAGCGCAAGAGCGTCGACGACAAACTCGCGCGACCGGAAGTACCGGTGCTGAATCTGCCACAGGTCCATGACCTTGTTCCCAAACTCGTAGTACCCCAAGTGCGAGCGCACAAAGATGTCGAGCAAGAACGCGACTTCGATCAGCGCTGTGAACGTGTCGGCAGCCGTGTAGTGCACTAGAAGGACACCAAAGCAGATGTGGAACATCACGACGACCCACTGCGCCGTCATCGCGAGGAACACGAACGTCTCCCACACGAGAATGCGCTTCGAGTCGGGGTCGAACACAATGCCGCTCACGTCGAGGCAGAAGCCAAAGAGCTTGTCGACGACCGGATGGCGCTCGATCACGTCCAGTGGATTCCCAGTCTCGAGCACCGACGCCTTTGCGAGCTTTGGGTCCATCAGTCGCTTCTCGAGTGCACGCAGTGCGTCGGTGATCGGACTGAACGTCTGCTCCATCGCCAGGAGGTGCTCGCGCGAGACAAAGAGGAGGATACAGCCGCTGATCGCCGCGACGCGCTCCGAGTAGTTTGCGGCGTTGTCGTCGAGCCGGAGCGCTGCAGTCCCGAAGAAACCGCCTTGCGAGACGCTGCGCGGCGAGCCGCCGTTCATGATCACGCACACTTCGCCTTCGAGGAGGAAAAAGAGACCGCTGGCGTAGTCGCCTTGGCGGTACACGAGCTTGCCTTGGTCGTACAGGATGAACTTGACGTTGTCGACAAACACCTGCTCCAAGTCCGGGAGCACTGGACGCACGCCATTGAGCAACGCGAGTGTCTGGAGTGCAGGTTTGCAGATGCTCTTGATGATGTCACGCTTGATGCTCTCCGGGAGCTCTTCCAAGAGCTCGCCGATCACAGCGCCGCGGTGGGACGACCACCAAAAGTCCAGGAACGTGTTCGCGCTTGTGGATCGCCAGTGGTGCGTTCTGCCGCCTCAAGAAGAGCTGGATGCGCGAGCGCGCGGCGAAGAACTCTTTCTGCTCGATCGCAGACGCCGTGAAGCGCTTCTGAACGTTGTCAACAACGATTGCTGTGATGAAGAAGCCGCTGAGCATGAACACGAGCGCAGCAGCGTACTGCGCATCGCTCGCAGGCTCAATCGCACGGCCAAGCGCAGTGAGGACGTTCGCGGCGTAGTAGAGCGACCGAAAGTACTGCGTGATGGCGATCGCCATGACTTCGTCCGAGTCGGCTGAGTAGGCCACGTCGTGGATGTCGACGTAGTGCGTGCTGTTGAGCCGCATGAGCGCAATGTCGTTGCACGGGATCCACGCATCGACCTTGCTACTGAAGCCTTCGAGGTACGTGATGCTAAAGTGCAAGCACGCAATGATGTGGTACATCATCGTGAGCATCACGCCAAAGAGGAAGAGCCGCTGCTTGCTCTTGAGCTGCACGCGCTCGTCGACTTCGTGAAAGTGCGCTCTCAGGCGCGCTATGCGCAGGAGGCGTGGGATACGCGTGACGGCGTGGTGTGACGAGAGGAAGAGCAGCTTGTACGGCAAGAGACTGACGAGATCGAGGACAAATCAGCTCTTCAAGTATCGCCGCGCTGTCTTGGTCGTGTCCCAGATCTTCTCTGAGTCCTGCACATACGTGAGGTTCAAGTTGATGTACACATCGACCCAGAGCACGAGATCCATGACGGTGTTGAGCGCGACGAGGTACCACGACGAATGATCAAGGAGCTCAAACGCGAGCTGGAGAGGCACGACGCCCCAATTGAAGATCAAGTTGACCTGGAGGAGCAAGACCCAGAGCATGCGCCACTTGGACTCGACCTCGATCGCTGTGCGAAGGAGAAAGAACGACCACCACGGCGCAGACGTCTTGGTGCGAGAACTGCTTGAACGGAGAGTGAGTGCGCAGAACTCCTGCACTGCGTGACCCGCGCGCGCAGTGGCACTGCCACTCTTGAGCAGTGGCGGTCGCGCACGCGTCCCACTTGCCTTGTTGATGTCTTCGACCGCAGGGCTCACTACATCTGGTATTGTCGGTGCGCTTGGACTGCGCGCTTCCTCTGATGGAGGTGCCGGCTGGATCTTGGTCTTCGACGCAGGCGGTTGGCCAGCATTCGCGATCGCGAGTACCGTGGTCGCAACTCTATCGAGCGTTGACACCGGCGCGATGCGTGTCTTGTCTTTCAACTTAATGTGCTTGCGCAAGAGCTTCGTGATCGACTTCTTCTCGGGCTTGCTCGCGTCTTCGCCGTCCTTTGCAGCAGACGACGACGCCAGTGACGCGCGTATGCGGCGACCGAAGAGGACCTTGGCCATCGCTTCGACTTTCTCGGGGATCGACACCGCATACTCGGGGTAGCCCTCGAGCACGCGCTCCATGTGAAAGCGCACGAGCCTGTAGAGTGTGCAGTACGTCGTCGTGACGGCCGTGGCGAACCGCGGGCGGTTGAGAAACATCGCCATCTCGCCAAAGAAGTTGCCTTTGCGCATATCGCGCACTTTGACACCGTCGACGATGATGTGGAGCACGCCCGAGTTCACGACGTACATGGCGTCGCCGAGGTCGCCGGCGTAGAAGACCGTGAAGTTGGCTGGCAGTGAGATCATCTCGAGGAGACTCGTGATCGCGATGATGAACTGCTCGTTGCAGCCCTGGAAGAAGACGATGTTGGCGACCGTGTCCTTGAGCATCGCGACTTGGATGTCTTTCGAGATCGACGGACAGAGGAGCCGCATCGCTTCGCGGTCGTTCGACTCGGTGTACGTGTAGTAGCGCTTCAAGTACCCAATCGCTTGCTGCTGGAGGTTGTCAGGGACGTGGTGGAACGACAAGAGGTGCTTGAACTGGTTGATGCGCGCATCAGCGGTCTCGGTATGCCCGCTCTCGCGCTTGGAGATCATGAAGAACGTGGCGCAGAGGTACGTGAAGAGCGAGAAGCCACAGAGCGCGACGAAGATCGTAAAGAGGAACTCGACGATCGAGTACGGCAACTCACCTTCAAAGAGTCCGGTGAGGAGCCCAAACGCCCAGAAGAGCGACACGAGGTACTTGGACTGCGCTCTCAGCTCGTGATGTGGCGAGTGCGGGAGCCAGTGGTTGTGGCCGTGGTTGTCAAAGCCAAGCGCAAAGCGCACGCACGCGACAAAGTGTGAGAGCAGGAGCGTGACCACGAGCACTTTGAACATCTTGAGGAGCTCAAAGTGCTTGGCGTAGACGTCGTCGAGCATCGAGATGTACTTGGGGATGCGCCAGATGCGCACGAGCTTGTGGAGCTCAAGGTAGACCGGCGAGAAGCTCAGGTTCGAGACGAGTAGTGACAGCGGCGGGAGTGCGATCATGTCGAGTGCAAAGCGCGCCGACTTGATGTACTTGAGGCGCGACTTCTTGGCGTCGCGCAAGACGTTGCCGTCTTCGTAGTAGCCTGTATTGAGCTCGATGCAGACGTCAATGACAAAGAGTACTTCGCACGCGTATACGGTGATGAGCTCAGGCGTGAGCCAGCTCTCGGCGCTCGACTTGAACGTCAAGAGGAACGGGATCACCATAACCTCGTACAGCAAGCAGAGCAGCAGCACCTGGTGCCAGAGCTGGATGAACCTCGCGTTCGGATCGAATGCGTTGCTCACTTCGAGAATGAGTGCCTCGACCGAGTTCGATCGCGAGCGGAACGTATCGCGAATCGCAGCTGACGACAGCCGATGGCTCCCTGCGCGCAGCTTGCTCATCGACATGCGAGGACTCGGAGGTGGTGGAAGCGACGCTCGCACGAACGACGAGTCGGCTGCAGATGGCGTGCTGAACGATGCGTCTGGGTTCACACGTACATGCTGTTGCTGCTGCTGAGTCATGCTTCTGCTAGACGTAGTTGTCCTGCGAGACTCGATGGCTGCTTGTGCGATAGACACGGTGGCACTTGGCCACGATCGACGCCATCACCTCGAGGAGTTCCGTGTCCGTGTTTCGAGCCGCTAAGTCCCAGCGCTTCACAGCAAACTGACGGTGCGGACTCGCGTACACGCGGTCGAGCATGCACG